>BGPR01004296.1:98459-111819 GCA_013235015.1 Araneus ventricosus | reverse complement strand
TATGCATTACTATGAAATTAAGTAATACTTTAACTATGCATTACTATGAAATTAAGTAATACTTTAACTATGCATTACTATGAAATTAAGTAGTACTGCAAATATGTATTACTATGAAATTAGGTAATACTACAAAAATGTATTACTATGAAATTGGATAATACCTTAAATATGCATTACTATGAAATTAAGTAATACCTTAAATACGCATTACTACAAAATTAAGTATTGCTATAAATATGTATTAAGAAATTTCTGTTATTCGTCTATTCGGTTATCTCTCACAGCCGTGGTTCAGATGGTTACGTTAGTTAAATTAACGTAACATTTTGAAGCAAAACGCGGGGATTTTGGAATTGATCTCGCCGTTTTGAGCCATGGTCAGGAGACGAGGACAACACTACATTTCCAAACTTTTCACACCGTATCAACGGAATGACACATGATCTCGAAGGATTTAGCGTACACCAGTCATGTTCTTTTGCGGAATCGGGTCTCGAACCTGGAGCCTCCAAGTTCGAGACTCTACCACTCATTAGACCATATATACCTTATATAACAAGAGCCTGAATTTCCATTGAGTTGTTTCTTTTAATCGCTCTAGAAAATTCTGATTCTTGAAAATTAATGATAGGTTAAAACTAAACAAGGTACATTACGCAAACAAAATAATTGACCCAACAAATAGAGGTCCTGTTTTAACTAGATTGTTCTGCATTTCGTCTGTAAATTTGTTTCCCATGTAGCACAACATATTGCACGATATTGTACAATATTGCGAATATTGCTTGATATCGTATAATGTTGTACAATATCTTTGTGCTACTAGGGTTGTTACGCAGTCCTGACCAAACATGTTCGAATTTTTGCGAATTTGGCGTGAATGTTCTTTTAAGCCATTAAAAATGAATATATGTAATGATTTTTATCTTTTTATTCCGTGCTAAGATGATGGCCCTTTCAGCGGTTCCGTATCGTGTAATTTTCAGCTTTTTTCCAAAGATGCTAGCCAAACTGAAAGAAACACAGAAGGTAGAATAATAGCGTTTAAATCAGCAAACACAAGAATCGTTTTCACAAGAAAATGACGAAGGAGGCAGAAAAGGAGTTGTTACAAAGAAATTAATGCTTGATTCCTGTAAAAAAATAAAAAATCAGAATTTCCAACAATCATGACGTCAGCTTAAATTTCCAAAGAATTTATAATTCACTGCCCTGCCTGTGATTAAATCTATATTGACCTTCCACCAGCATAGTGGTGACTGGATAGAGTGCTGCAAATATGACGGATGGTGGCACGGTCAGCTTTTATCAGAATTGCCATCTTGCACCATGGTCAAAGTCATATTGCCCCTGTAATGGAGCAAGATGGAGCTTTTGCTTTATATTTTTAAAATGGCAAAATAGTTTTGATTTAATTAAATTTAAATTTATCTATTTAGGTACAATGCAATAAAATTACATTCTAATAATAGATGCAACGAAAAGATTTACCTTAAAAACTGAAAAACTAAATGAACTTCCCCGATCTCCCCTACATCAAAAATGTAACGTGAAAATAAAAATATGTTTTCTAGAAACGTAATGTCACAAAATCAGAAGCAGAATGATGCGAATATGAATATCAGCTACATGGTACACAAGCACAGAAGCCATCTTCATGTTTGTTTCTTCATAAAGTGTCTTATTCTTCTTCAGTCTATAAGAACAATCTTTGAATGTGTCTTATCCATCCAAATTTGAACGCAAGTCATTTGCGTTTAAGTTAGAAAGAAATAAGGATACAATTTTCTGTGACTAATGAACAATACCTGGCTGAATGATGTGTCTTAGGGGCCGTCCACAAATGATGACACGCTTGGAGGGGGGGGGAGGGGGCTCGTGAAATTGCGACAGTTTTTGAAAAGGGGGAGGGAGGGGATAATAAGAAGTGTAACATCACACATTTTGGTTTAAATAAAAACATTTAAAATCAGCAGATTAAATTTTGAAATTACCAGAATTTGATGGCTGAAACAACTTTCATGTGATTTTTTTTTCACTTATATTTCTTTCTTTTCGAAAAAGGCATTCGCGGTATGTTCTGAGAATATGGTAGCAGCAGAAATTCTTCACAATTAGAAGAAAACCTCCCTCTGCTCACAAATTTCATTAAAACACATAGTTAAAGTTTAAAAATAAAATTTGAAATATGATCTATAACGTAGTGCTTTGTTTCTGAACTGCAAGTATATGTTTATGTAATATAGTGTGACTTGTGACAAGGGAGGGAGAGGGTATGGTGAAGTGTGACACTTTGTGACAAACGGGGGTAGGGGAGTCAAAAATATTGAAAAAAAGTCTGACATCATTTATGGACAACTCCTTATGTTGCATACATCTTAAGGAATGATTTAAGTTTTTAGCTACATCTTTATGTTCCAAGCCAGGTAGCCTAATACCAAAAGACATTCACTATGCTATTAGATATTCATGCGAATTATGTCTTTTGAAATTGGCAATTTTTGTATCTCTTTTGAGTCTCACTGATACTTAAACTATAGGGGAATATTAACATATTGCAGACTGATCACCAGTTAAATCGCGTTTTGCGGGTCAACTATTACGGAGGGATCTCGAGATAATTCGGGTAGTTTGCCCTCGCTTTGTTACCATCTGTGATCTATTTAAGTATTCAGTGATCATTTAAATTTACTAATTAAAAATCGTCTGATGTTAATAATTTAAAAATGATTGTTTCATCACACTTGCCGGAACTGTACTCATTATACATTAGAGTGCCTGCCGGAAAAAAATACCCGGCAGTGAGTTGAAAATCCGTATCATCTTCGAAAGGGTAAGTCTTTCTTTTTCTAAAAAACTTGAAAATGTTCGCTTTGATGTTAAAGTTTCACTTTTCGTAAAAGTAACAATTGTTTACAGCAAATTTTCTCGCAGTTTTTATTTTTAGTTTGATCATCTTTCAATTATTGGTTTTCTTTTTTCTAATCTCACTTAGCTGGTTACTAAAAAAGTTATTTCAGGACTTTTTACTTATTTTAATCGAAGACATTTAGTGAATTAATTGCATTTCGCATATTACTTCCAATTATTTATTTCTAACTAGAAATAAGACTCGTTTAAATCTGACCTTTACTGCAGTTTCTATGTTTATCAAAAGCGGTGAAACTTAATTTTTATTCCACTGTTTGTTATATAACTAACTCTATTCGGAATTTTATTTTAAAGTTTTCTGATTTGTTTATTGGTAACATAATAATATGCAAACTAAAATAAATATAAATTCGATTTATTTGTTTGAAGTCAACTCTTTGGATGTAAAGTAAAACCTCGATTAACCGACACAATGCGGACCAGGGCAGTGACGAATAACCGAATAGACAGATAACAGAAATCTCTCAATACATATGTTCAGTAACGTGATTTCGCTGCTTGCTTGGAACAAAAATGAAAATGAAATTCCATGAAAGTACGTAATTATTTTATTTAATTGTACGTAATTATTATTAATTATTAATTATCATTAATTAATATTGGGTATTATTAATAATTATTAATTATTATTTATTCATATTAGTTATCATTAATTAATATTAATTATTAATAATTATTGTAATTATTATCAGTACGTACTTATTGTATTTAATTGTACGTAATTATTATTAATTAATAATTATCATTAATTAATGATTATTATTAATTAATAATTATTATTAATTAATATTAGTTATTATTAATTATTATTTGTTATTATTAATTAATATTAATTCTTAATAATTATTATTTGTACGTATTTACTGTATACGTACTTATTGTATTTAATTGTGCGCACTTATTATTAATTAATATTAGTTATTATTAATTATTGTAATTATTATTAGTACGTACTTATTATTCGTACTTGTTGCATTTAATTTTACAAAACGACCAATATAAACTTCAATGTAAGAGTTGTAGTGTACCGAAAGGACGGATTAGATTTTTTATAGAATGACGGATAACAGAAACTGATGGGTTAATAGAAACTTTACTGCATTAATATTCATCAGTAATTACCAAAGAAAAAGAACGTAAAATATTCCAACAGTGTTTTCTTAGTTAAATCAATAAATCTTAGTTAATCTCAGGGAAAGAAAATGTCAGTCCTAGCAAAATAAACATCTCAATATTTTAAACCTGAAAATGAAGGAAGCATGATAATGGTTTTATGGCGCGTAAAACATAATCTAAACTGCTGAAAAACAGTGTTGTGGGGATAAATTCACCACTACCTGGGTGATAATTGGTAACTAAATCCTCTTTTAGGATCTTATTTCCTAGTTTTTCTTAAGTGATTTTCTAAGAAGTTTAATGAAGGTAAAATATATAAAGTCTCATATTTCATCACCTTTCTCTTGTGTTATATTTTCTGCATAAAAATAAAACTTTTGATGATGTCACAGCGACCGATGCGTGAGCACGCAGACTGAGGCAATTCATTCATCGATCGCGAGAAATATTACTCAAGAATTGTTGAATTACGTCGAATTTCGTTCTAAAGATTCAAACGCTTATAGCTCCGCAATCAAATAACATAGAGAGTTGGTTTTGGTTTCATTTAACAAAGTAAGGTGGGCATTGAAGATTGAAAAAAGAATTTTAGAATTTGTAATTACGGTTTAGTCACAGTCGAGTTGCAAAGTTGGTGAAAATCACGAAAAATTTTACATAGATAGAGTCACATAGTCACACTAGACTGATATTCACTACAGACTATAGAGTTAATAATCACATAGATCTACTTTAGTCACAGAAAGTCACAGTTGAGTTGGGTGTAAGTCTGCGCCCCTCAACCCCAGCAGCCGTTTCTCAAAGACAACCTCCGGTCAATTTTTTTTGTACACTTTTGTATATAATATATGATATCTTTATTATTAGTTATAGTTTAATCTTCTTCTTGAATAGGAATTACCGTTCTTGAGGTGGGTTTTTACATCCAAATCCCAACAACTACAAAATCTGTTTTTTAAGTATCATATCTTTTCTCAATACAAAGAACAACACAATAAAAAATTTTACATTAAAAATATATACAAAGAGAACACACGTATTTATAAATGATTTGCAAACGATTTATCAAATTATGTCTAATTAACAGAACAGAAATAACTTTCAAAATGGAACAAGCCATCATTAGTTCTCAGTTAATAAAGTTTCATTTCTTTTTTAAACATTGGTTTAGGATTTTTTCCGCGCATGCTCTAAAGAAAAAGCTGCAGACGATAACTATAAAAAAATGCTGGAAATTGTGCCTAAAAAAATTCCAAGAATTGATTAAAACTAAACAGAATATCGCATGGTGATGAAATTGGAACCATTGAAAGCTAACATTTTGAACTTTAAAATGAAGTTAAAATTATTTTTGTGCAATAATATGTTACGAATTTATTTTGGACAACATTGAAATTTAAAGTAATTTTTACTTAATTAATATTATAATTCAAATTTCGAAAAATCCTTTCTTAGTTAGCGCCTACTACCGAAGAAGCAATCACCTGCCAAATTTCAAGCTTCTATTCCCAGTGGTTTGGGAAATGCAATAATGAGTCTATGAGAGACTGTCTCTTTTATATATATAGATGTCAAATTTTTCACAAATTATTCCCGTTTTGAATTATTTCCGTTATAAAAATATCTTCTTTTACCAATGAACATTTGCGCACCAATATATATCATAAGTTCTAAAAAGAATTCTCGTTATTAGTTTAAAAGAATGACTCTTTTATTCGACTTCTGTGAAATCTCATCTTTTAAAATTAATATCTAAAATTCTTTTTCTTATAAAAAAATAACTGGTTTGAGTTCATAGAGAATCAATCATTCTTATTATCGAAATTTCATGTAACAACTGAAAAATAAGTTTCATACAGAAGCGTTAAAATATGACTAAAACCAGTTTTTCTAAATCGCTTTTTAGGGATCCAAAAATACAGAACCATATTTTTTACTTTAAAATACATTTTATTTCTTTGTTTTTTTTCTCCGCGAGGCATTTACATCGCCTTCTGTTTCGAGCTGATATTACTTTTTTTAAAGAAAGAAACAACACAAAAACTTCTTCTTCGTGATGTTTCAGACAGATGATCAATTTTGTTATATAGCCCGATTTTTGTTTCTTTTGCCAGCAGTATTTCATTCTATTTTCTTTTTCTTTCTATGGTTTTGGAGCCTTTAAGAATTCGATGTAGTATTAAGTACTTTTTTTTGGTCAATCCGCTGTTTGAAGCTAGTAATGGAAGGCTTTTAAAAACATCAGACGATTTTTGTTGCTGTTTCTGTTATCGATTAAAGAATAAATGATGAATGAACCTGAATCGTTATCATCAATCCGCTGTATGACGCTACTAATGAAGGCTTTTAAAAACATCATACGATTTTTGTTGCTGTTTCTGTCATCGATTAAAGAATAAATGATGAATGAACCTGAATCGTTATCATCAATCCGCTGTATGAAGCTAGTAATGAAGGCTTTTAAAAACATCATACGATTTTTGTTGCTGTTTCTGTTTCTGTCGTTGATTAAAAAATAAATGATGCATGAGCCTGAATCATTATCGCCGATGACTTTTCGTTTTCGAAGGAGTTATTCCAAAGTTCTGATCTCTATTAATGCTCTGATAACAGTCGAATTTATTACTTTACTTAATACTCGTGATTCTTTTCAATATCTGCTACTGACGCTGAACTTTTAATACCTGCAATAAAGCTATTTTCTAACTTTAATTATTTTATGCTGACATGGATAAAGAATTCAATGATGTTCATTCATTTTATGTCTGCTGCTAGAAGGACGGTTTTGTATTCTACAGAAGAAAGTTACAAGTTAATTCTACAGAAGGAAGAACACTGCAGGAATAACGTTCTTGATTAGCTGTGGTAGAGGTATCGTTTCTGAGCCAGATACAGCTAATGCGAGAGCTTTTAAGTTTTAACATTTGTATTCAAAAGTAAATATAAATGGGAATTGGGAATCATAATTTTAACTTCTAAAAATACAAATTATGAGCTTTAGCGCAATAAATATGAGGTTAACTGTTGCAATTATTTTCGCAGATCAGTTATGCGTGTACTTGCAAGTAGTTCCTTTCATTGGATTTAAACATTAAATTCTCGTTCCATAGTGGATAATGAATAGAGTATGTTGATTTTTATTTTTGAAGCAAAACTTTTGCATGAAATCAATTAAAAATTACTTTGATTTCCGAGCATAGAATTTCATCATACATTAGAAGTACATTTGAATTGCATGAAATTAATATGATTCGTCTCTAAGACTTCATATCCCTCTAGAATTGAGCTAAAGATGTAGTAAAACATCTTGTATAATATTGCAGTAAGTTACATATAACATTGATCTTTTTTCTCTTTATATTCTGACTTTCATGAAGATGCAATGAATTTTGCTAATAGGTTTCCATACTTTCATAAATTTGGACTGAATTGAAATGATAAATTTTTTATGAAATTGTATGAGTAAAGAAGAACAGAACGTTTGAACGTTCGTTCTATCATTTAACTCACGGATATATTTATATATATACAATTATTGATTGATTAATCTCAGAAAAATAATTAGTAGTCTTTTAACCTTCGGTTGTGCGCAATACAAATGCTAACACGTTCGGGCGAAATTCATCTTTGAGATTAAAAGTTAAATTTTTGCTTAGGATTAAGTAAAAGCTTAGCTAACTGAGCTTTTCGGTCACACAAAGCTATATTTGCGTTTTTAAATAACATGTGATTTCAACTAACAAAATATCCAGGCATTCAGGATGGAGTTGACGTTTGTTCTCCCGTAAGTTTCCTTACCAATGACAACTGTTGTTGTTAAGAACCTGAAATAATTCGACATTTTTGAAACAATATATTAGAAATAACGATCATTATCATTGAATTAAGGGCTAGGACACATATATACGAAATTTTTCAAGTATTTAAAAAGAAATATTGGGAAAATTTGGGAATTCAAAAGTACAGACGCAATCGGGCGCAACCCATTTGACAGATTAACTTACATCAAAAGATCAGTACAGAAAAAAAAATCACGATACCCTAGTGTGAGTGGTAGAGAGCCAGGAAGATACTAGACGTCCTACCCCTTTATCGTTAAAATCCTCATTTCAGGCTCAAAAAATATTGATGTAAATATGGATCTCATATATTAGATGGGCCAGACAGAAGATGAAGTATTTGCCAGCATAACTTTTGTGCCATTTGCTGAGGCCCCACTGAGTTAGTCCGAGAACTTTCTGAGTGATCCATCAGTGTATGATCCGAAGGGTGAAAATTGCGCTTGCCTGCTATGCAGAAGGTTTGAATCCTGATCGAACTATTTTTTCATATATGCAACATCTGAAAATAGTAAGCCTGTCAACTTATCAAATGAAATTAAAATTATCTGTCTCATGATCAGCAAATATTAAAGTTTTCTCTTTATTGCAAAAATGCAAATTATCGAGCCATTATATTGAAAATGAAATTATTGTGATTTTGCTTAAACAGAAGATGAATTCACAATTTGTATGAAACAAAAGGATGAAACTTCAAATATGAATATTATACGGAAAAAAAGTTCAATGTATTTTAAAAACAAGTTTCATTCGTGCACAATCTTTTAAGTGTTTCTTAAGTTCCATTCCAATGCAGGAGGTTTGAATTCTGTTCTCTGTCTCAGAACTTACACTTCTTTAGAAACGTAAGACAAATATTTATAAACCTATGTCTGATATCAACTTCAGATTCCCTGGTTTATGATCTGAAGACATTTTTACTTGTAAAGTTTTCAATAAAGACATCTAAAAAAGCAAGTAGAATGGAAATGATATCTTTGTAAATATATATTATTAATAAAATATTTCAAGGTTTCTGTAGAATTATAGAGCAAATGCAGATGAGTTTTAAACTGAGCCCACACATTTCCGATGTACTTCAAAAATATGTTCTTCTTTGATGTAATATGGAGATTATCTTGAACAGAAATATCAAATACAAACCTAATGACAAAATAATTCTTTTTCATGGATGATTCGCCAAAAGATAACAATTGCACTAATAAACAGAATAATGAGATCAAAATCTTAAAGTCAATATTATGTAGAATTCATAAAAATATGTTCCTCTTTAACCCTTTGCGGACAGGTAAGGCGTGTAGAGTGCGCCAGTGGGTATTTATCATAAGCTGAATAAAAACTATAGAAGGTAGACAGCTCGCCACCCGTCTAACCTCGTATTAGCATTCCTCCTACTTGCTCCGATAGTTTCCACTGACAATGAATCAGTCAGTTCGGTCTGATCGGACTTGAAGGTGCCCGAAACGCTCTCCATAACCCAACCCGGCTATCACGAAAAGGCGGGAAATTATTCCTACAGAGCAATATTCGGCTGTTTTGGAAGAAGTAAGCAAGAAAATAGCAGCTGATGACAAATCTGATGCATTATATCTGGATGGAGAAGTGACTGAGTACAGCGACCTAAAGACTGATTCTGAGACTGACTTGGAGAACAATCCAGTTCACGAAGAATATAGAGATATAAACTCCAACACAAATGTTTGTACCATCCATCCATTGAACTTCTAATCTTATTATACCATTAAAATAAAGTTATGTGTCATTAAATAAGCCCAGAGTTGGAAGAAACGAGAGAGCGCATAAAGTGCGACATCTAATCTCAGTGTTCTAAAAAGTTACCTGTCCGCAAAGGGTTAAGATGACATGAAGGTTATCTTAAAGAGAAATGTCAATTATATAAGCCTCATCACTTAGAAAAATTCCTTTTACACTTGATTCATATAAATACTCCAATTACACTAAAAAATGGCATAAAAACACAGGTTAACGGAGTCTTTGGAACATTCAGATCTATCAGAAGGAAAATTTCCTCTTCAACAAATCCATTCAAAACATTTCCATCGATTTCCCTCGCCCTAATTTCTATTCGATTCTCCAATCAAAAGACTAGTCAGAGTGAGAAACAAAGACAGTCAGGACGGTGCAAGAATTAATGGCACACATCCTGCGTCAAGAAAAAAAACCCACAAAAGACACTAGACAGTCCCTGTGGTAAGACAAAGAGAGAAGCAAAAGCTCACTCCTTCTGTGGTGAAAGCCAATTATATACTGAGAACGAACAATAGAACAATATCCCCTGAAGTTAACGCACAAATTAAATGAGATAATTAAGTACCACACTTAAAAGTCTGTGTTCTGTGGTAGCTGCTTTGCCGGTAGCGTAAACTTCTGTAGAAACTATTTTACCCTGAATTCTTTTATGAGACGTTTCCCCACTTACTCACTTTTTTTATCAGCAACTCCATCTTTTCTAGAAGGTAAAAGTGGAATGTTTAGTTTGTGCGTAATTCCCTCCTGGCTTTGTGGTGATTGCAACTTCATTGATAATAGAATAAGGTGAGTTTAGATAAGAGTGGGTATGTGGTAGCACAGTAAATTTTTTCAAACACTGATTAAATTAATTTATTGGATATTTTTTTGATAAGTGGATTTAAACTGGATTTGTAACCTAACCGATCAACGACTTTAATTAGGGGAGAATGAAGAAAAGCTTAAGTAATGTTAATGAAATGATTTATCTTCCCTTTATAAACCTTCGATCAGGCGTAATGCAAATGCGAACACATTCGGGCCCAACTCAACTGTGAGATTAAAAGTTAAATTTTTACTTACGCTTAAGGAAAAGCATATGAAACTGAACTATTCGGTCATACAAAGCTATATTTGCATAAATAAATATTTTGCCTTTCCTTGTAATTTCAACTAATAAAATGTCCAGGAATTCAGGAGGGAGTGGCATTTGTTTTCCCGTAAGTTTCCTTAACAATGACAACTCAATTATTATCAATTAGAAAAAAAATGTTAAGGCTTAAATAATGGGAAAATTCAATATGAGTAAATTTAGTGAGTTTGGTATAAATACTAATAAGAATGTTTATATAAAGTAAACAATACTTAATGACTTGAAAATATTTAGTAATACAATTTTGGACATTAATAACAAGAAATTTGAAGAAAAATTTAAACTAAGTGGGGAAATCTCGATTATAGTTGAAGAATTGAGTATAAATATTGTTTCCATAGAAAAAATGTCACCAATTAACTAGATGAAGTTGTTGCATCGCGATTGTAATTGAAGGCTGGAAAATAAAAATTGTTTACAAAAAGCAATTTCACCAATAAACTAGATGCAGTCTCTGGAGTTTTAATATAAGTTTATTTCACTAATAATGCATTGACAACTGTTGTTATTTGTAGTGTGAGAGGTTGGGTAAGTTGTCCTGAAACTATTATTATGGTTGAATCAATTGACACATATGTGATAAGCACTGGTGCAGTTTTGCGACATTTGGTGGGTTGCGCATTTTCCGTAGCTAGGAACGGAGTAGTAACAGTCTTTGGTAGTATGGCCAAAGGACTGGCAGAAATTGCATTTTTTGTAGTGGAAGATTTCGTTTATTTATACATTTCCCATCGAATAGGAATTTTGTTTAAGTTTTTAATTGCTTGCAGATCTGGTCCTTGGACTTCAAAAACCCACTTGAACGAATTTCACCTGGAACCTTTGAAATTTAAATCTTAACTTTAATTTGTTGCGGATTGATGAATAAGCTTGAAGTATTGATTGTATCTCATCTTCTTTAATGACCTGTTAGATATCATGAAAAATGACGCGTGCATGGCGTTTTCCGGGATTTCTAATAACCACTTTGGGATTGGGAGCGTCATTAATTGCTATTTCCGATTTGAGAATTTTGGAGTCAGCTTCTGATTCAAGGGTGATAGCGAGACCTTTGTTTTTGATTTTTCTTAAGTTTTTAATTTTTGCCTTTGATAATGGGATGGAATTTGGAAAGAGACGTGAGATATCCATTAAAGGGGTCGTATTTTGTGATGGATAAATTAAAAGTGAGGGTGGTCTGAGATTTGGATGAGACACTGAAGGATGTGTTGACTAGACAGAAGCATCGATGTTTTGATCAGACTTGGAATCTAGAAAATGACGTTGCTAAACTCCGGGAGGTTCGTTGCTTTCAATGACATATTGTGTTGTAGCATCATTTTTGGATATGAATGATTTTACATTGGTTAAGTCCTGTGCTAAGATTTCTCCTTCTATGTGGTCGAGAAGCGAGATAGATTTCATTTTGTTAATTTCGGTACTAATGAAAACTTTCTTCAGTTTGTTTAGCTGTTGATTTAGCAAACAGTCGCTGTCCACTTGGCAAGATGAGACAGGTTGGATAGATGGATCAGAAGTTTATCTCTGCAGTGGAGTTGGGACTTCCACATTTTAATGCTTGTGGAAGATGACCGCTTGTCATTTTCATTTTGTTATCCAGCTAGATTGGACCATTCAGCTATGACTCCGTCAATATCGGTGACTTCTTTTTCTAGGATTGAGCAGAACTTTTTCAGAGATGAGTGTATTTCTAGTTGAACTATTAGGATACTTATATCGCTTGATTCTAGTATAGTTGAGTTGTTTATGGAAACTTGTGTTTGTGTAATGTTGCTGATTTCATAAGAAAGAGAATCTTCTTCATCAAATTGATTGAGAGTTGATTTTGAAAGTTTTAGCTGATGTGTGAATTGGTGTACTTTCCAGAAGAGGCTTCAATTCATTTTGTGAAGAAGATGTGAATTCTAAGAGTGAGTACCAAATATCTAGTTCTATTGGATTGCCTTTGATTATGTTGTAGAGGGCTTGACTCACTCTACTATTCAACCCTCTCACACAAAGCGAGGCGGTTTCGGGCGGTCTGAGAATCTCCCCTTAAAAACGACGAAGGCCGGTCTGAGGTGGTTGGCTTCTTTTGAGGGGAGGTTCTGAGATCGCTTAGGAGATAAACGCGGTAGGGGGTCAAATTATCCTTGCCAACCACAGCCTATTTCTGTGCGTCTTAATGGAAGGTTATAGCAGGTGGTAAATGACCACCCAGGTTGGGAGAGTCCAATTCATGTTGCTTCCTCCCAAAATCTCCCGGTTTTAAAGGAGCTAAAAGAAAAATTCCCATCGGGATTAAAAGGTTAAAGAATCAAGGAAGGCCTTTTTCCGAATTTTGAAAGAGAGGAATTGATTTCGAAAACTCCCTTAAGTGGGGATTATAGTGTCTTTATTTCAGTAGTTTCCAAATCTATTTTTTGTTTCTGCACCCTTGACCAGTCCAACAAAGCGTCAGAAGAATTCTCAGGTTGTTGGGTTGTACGATTGCCCCTTGATATGGACTCGAGTTATTTTTCATCGATGAAGAGTCTTTGATCGGAGACTTTTGCTTTATTTCAGAAAACTTTAAAGTTTCTCTTTCTGG
>BGPR01004296.1:63017-98293 GCA_013235015.1 Araneus ventricosus | reverse complement strand
ATAATGTTAATTGCCCTGAGTAGTAATGTTCATAATGTGAATGTTCATACTGTTAGTTGGCATGAGCAGTAACAATCATAATGTGAATGTTCATAATGTTAGTTGGCATGAGTAGTAACGTTCATAATGTGAATGTTAATAGTGTTAGATGGCTTGAGCAGTAGCAATCATAATATGAATGCTAATAATGTTAGTTGGCATGAGCAGTAACGTTCATAATGTGACTGTTCGTGATGTTAATTGGCATGAGTAGTAATATTCATAATGTAACTGACGTCAGATGATATAATTCTACTCCAACTAATTTTTTTCATTTGAAACATTCTTAATGTTAAGTTAAGCCTTCAAACGGCTGGAACGTAGAAAGTCGCTCTCTGATGACTATTCTAAAACCGGCTCCGTCGCAGAAAGTCGTTCTCCGATTATTACTCTTAAACCGGCTCCGCCGTAGAAAGTTGCTCTCTGTTTATTACCCGAAAACCGGCTCCGAAACATTTGTGTTCACCATTTAGCTACAGAGAGGTCGTTTTCAAAGCATTCAGCTGAAATATTTTTGCCGTTCAAAGGGTTAAAATCGTGTTTTAAAATACTCAAAGCTACAAGTAATACTTTCATAGTTAAAATCAACTTTTTTATATAAAAAATATGAGCATCTTTTATTAAAAGTTAGTTCTAGTATTTCAACAAACTAAGGAATGTTTTGAAATCGAAACTCAGAAAATTGAGCAATAAATAATCATATTAATCAATTTAAATATTCATCAGTAAATATCTAAGCATGATGAACTTTTATACCGACCGGCGATAATGAACCGAACGTATTTTTTATGATTTCAAGCAGAATTATGGCTTTAGAAATAAAATTCAGAATACTTCAAACATTATTTATTTACAAACAAAACTTCCAAGATTAATTTTCAGCAAAAACAGACTAAATTGAAGGCATACAGGCATAACTTAATCATGAAAATTAAAAGTATTTTAAAACTTAACGCCGAGTTTAATGAGCTAACATTCCCATATTGATTTTTGTAAGTTAAAATTAATATTTCCATTTTCCATTTAACTCTTAAAAGCTCTATTTCTAAAAAATGATTTTAAAAAGTTTTTGACTTTTAATTCTTGAATAAAACATTGGAAAAACACTTTTAAAAATCCCATTTTGTTTTAAGTAGGGTTTTATGGCTAAAAAACAGTTTGTTGCCAACTGACAACACTGGGCTTTATTTAAGAAAAAAATTCATTGATAAAAGTCTATGATATTAAACACTGATAAATTTTAATAACTAATAATAAGGAATTTCCATCAACATTGTAGAATAAAATATGGTATTCTCAAGCGTACAAACAAAGCAAAAAAGATGCATTCTTAAGTGAAAAATATTAATTAATTTTTTTTCTCCTATATTTTGTAAGTTAAGTTAATGACATATTCAGTATGTATTCTATTGGCCACAACGGACATTAGAGCTTCAGTCTTATTCTCAAATTTTAAAGACAAAATTGGATATGTTGCCTTTTTATGGATAGAAATGCAGTAATTTCCAAAACATTCATGTTAGCTGTATAATACTCGGGAAAGAGGCCTCCACCCGACTTATCAAGGCAGTTATTCTAGCATTGTTTTTCCACTTCCTACTGTATAATACATTACCACTCTATGAGCAGCAGACATAAAATGAATGAACATCATTGAGTGTTTCATCCATGACCGCATGAAATAATTAAAGTTATAAAACAGTTTATAAGGCACCACTCTATGAGCAGCAGACATAAAATGAATGAACATCATTGAGTGTTTCATCCATGGCCGCATGAAATAATTAAAGTTATAAAACAGTTTATAAGGCACCACTCTATGAGCAGCAGACATAAAATGAATGAACATCATTGAGTGTTTCATCCATGACCGCATGAAATAATTAAAGTTATAAAACAGTTTATAAGGCAAAAGGAACTACTTGCAAGTACAAACATAACTGATCTGTGAAAATAATTAGAATAATTATTACGTATTGCGCTCAAGCACATAATTTTATTTTTAGAGGTTAAAATTTTGATTCGAATTCTATATTTCAATTTACATTTAAATATAAATTTTAAATTTATAGAAGAACTCATATTAGCTGTAACTCTTCCGGAAGCGATGTTTCCACCTCAGCTTATCAAAGGCCGTTATTCCAGCAATTTTCTTCCATTTGATTCTGTAGAATACAGTAATATCCTTCTAACAGCAGACATAAAATTAATGAACATCACTGAATTCTTAATCCATGGCAGTTTTAATATTTTCAAAGAAAAAAATTGTTAAATTTATAATGATTCAACTTTCCGATCCACGGTTGATTATAGATTAAAGATCAGCATACTCTATTCATTATTGACTTAGGAACATAAATTTCCAGTTACTTTCCAACGAAAAGCAGAGGAACTATTTCGAAATACATGAGCAACTGATCCGTGATAATCTCTTCAACAATTATCTCAATGCTTATTGAACTAAAGTTCATAATTTCATATTTAGAAGTTAAAATTATGATTCCCATTTTCTATTTAAATTTACTTTCAAATACAAATGTAAAGATTTTCGAAGCACTCATATTAGCTGTATCTTTCTCGAAAACGACGCTTCCACCACAGTTTATCAAACACCGTCGTTCCAGCAATGTTCTTTAACTTGTTTCTATAGAATACATAACCGTACTCCAAAGAGCTGAAATAAAATTAATGAACATCATTGAATGTTTCATCCATGGCAGCATAAAATAATTGAAGTAAGAAAATAGTTTTATTGCAGGTATTAAAAGTTCAGCGTCAGTGGCAGCTACTGAAACGAAACACAAGTATTAAGTAAAGCAATGAATTCCGCTGTTATCAGAGCAATTTTAGAGATCAGAGCTTCCGAATAATTCCCTCGAAGAGGAAAAGTCATCTGCGATAACGATTCAGGTTCATGCATCGTTTATTCTTTAATCGATGACAGAAACAGGAACAAAAATCGTCCGATGTTTTTAAAAGCCTTACTGAGTAGCTTCATACAGCGGATTCACCAGAAGAAAGTGCTTTATACTACATCGACTTTTCAAGGCGCTAAAGTCATAGACAAAAAAAGAAAGGAGAAAAAAATGAATGAAATGTTTCTGGTAGAAGAAAATAAAAATCGGGCTATAAAACAAAATTGATCATCTGTCTAAAACATCACGAAGAAGTTTTCGAGCTGTTTCTTCTTTTAAAAAAAGTAATATCAGCTCGAAACTGAAGGTGATATAAATGGCTCGTGAGGAAAAAAAATCGAAGAAATGAAATGTGTTTTAAAGTAAAGAATGTGGTTCCATTTTGGATTCCAGAAAAGTGATCCTGAAGAAACTAGTTTAAGTCCCTTTTTAACACTTTTGTGAGAAATTTATTTTTCACTCGTTAGAACATTATCTCAACTTTTTTAAGAACAATTGATTCTCTTTGAATCCTAACCTTATTTTTTATAACGGAAAAATTTTAGATATTAATTAGAATAGATGATCTTTCACTGAAAGAAATTATAGGTCTCATTATTTTAAAATTAAATCTGAGAGCTCTTTATAAAACTTTTTATAATAAATATATGTAATACTGCTAAAATATTCAATGAAAATACAAGTTATTTTAATACAGAAATGACTAAAATTGCGTACAATATAAGATTTGCTATATTTGAATGAGTAAACTTTTTTATGTATTGAATAATGCTTTCAAATTATTTTAGTTTCTTGAAAAATTTCTATGGAATTTAATTTCTGAAGCATTATTAAACAGTATTATAATAATTAGAAGGGTATTTAAAATTTTTGTCCTAAGGAATGTCTGATATATTAGCAACATCTGAAATATCTATCACAGCTGTTAGCTGTCACTATATTTATCTGGAATGTTCCTTTGGGTCCATCACGCTTTTTTAATTTATATATTTCAGTAAATTTGATCATTTTTTGAAGTAACCTATATTAAATTAATTTAACAGTTTTATTATTTATCAGCAAATTATTAATTAAAATGTTTATAATTCTAATTAATTTAATTATACACTTTCACAAAATAAAATCCTTACCCAAGGAATCTCTCATTTGTTTAATGCGTTAGAACTTTTAGTCGCCAAGTTGCTGAATGCAGATATGAGTAATGCATGCATCCAAATGTTGGCTGTCATTCACTATCGGCCTGAGAAACGTGATGGATTTTGAAGCTTGTGGCATCTATTCAGTACGGTCAACGATAATCGTTACAGTATGGGGATGACAGCGAAACTTTCTACCAATCATGTTAATCAATCACTGATAGATCTTGTGGCGATAAAGGTAAGTGTTGAAACCTCTAAATCTAAGTGGATTAGTATCTATGGTGTAGAGATTACCAATGCCATGCTGCAAAATTTCTCTCAGCTCCGTTTGTGACTGATGCCTCAGTGGTTTTACCTCCATGTTGTGGTATTGCTCTGTACCATTGGTCTGAAAAGCGTGATGGATTTTGAAGCTTGTTGCATCCATTCAGTACGATCAACGATAATCGTTGCAGTATGAGGATGACAGCGAAACTGTCTGCCAATCATGTCGCTCACATAATCAATCAGTGAGATAGATCTTGTGGCGATAAAGTTAAGTGTTGAAACCTCTTAGGCTAAGTGGTTTAGTATCTGTGGTGTAGAGACTACCAATGCCATGCTGCAAAATTTCTCCCAGCCCCGTTTGTGACTGATGCCTCCGTTGTTTTTTCCTCCATTTTGTGGCATTGCTCTGTATTCAGGATCATCAGGTTAATAAAGAAGGATGACCTACTGTAATACAAAATGCCCTAAAACGACTAGTTATATCAGGGCATGTCATTTATTTATATTTTCCAAAACATCTCCGGAAAATCTTTGTTCTTCGCAAAGTGGAGCTCTGTGATGAATTTTGTCTTTCAAGTTATGTTTTGTTTTTAGTTCCTTTTTGACCATTTCAAATGCTTGAGAAACATTTCATTATCCTTTGGCAACCATTTTGCAATGAAATTTGTGTGATTGATAATATTTTTTTACTAAAGATATCCAATATTGTCCGGATGCCGGACATAGGATAACTTTTTTAATTCTTAACTTATAAGCTTGAAATTTTACTTGTGAAATACCCTTTGCAGCAGTACAAAATACACCAAAGGAAAAAAAGTCTTACTTTATTATTTCTTAATTCCGACTGAAGGGGTCCACGAACTAGTGGTGCCCCCCAGCGGGACGACATAGGAGTAAATAATAAACATGCCACAGAATTGGAAAAATGATGATTAGATTGACCAATTCTCATTAGACCAGACAACACCCCTTAGCACACACGCAAAACTTTCCGTCCAAATGCTCTTATGCAAGAAATATTTGATTTGTTATGCCTGGCCTGTCAATAAAGTTCGACAAAACTCTTTAGATGAACCCAGTTGGAGAGATAAAAATTTCTAGCCCCTTCTCTGATACCTAAACATAACCAAATTGAGTAAATTGATGAGATTCCTGTTTAAAGGAAAAATTCTGTGCAGATGGTCAGAATTCTTCCTTTAAACGGGAATCTCATCAATTTCCTCAATTCAGTCAAAGGTTTGAATTTTACAAAAACTTGACGACCCTGTTTGGATCACACAATGTTAAAATTTTAGTTTAATGTTTTGTTTAATATTTAGTTAAATGACAAAATTTATGAAATTTTCCCATCTTTAAAATAAATCCTTATTTTCTCATCTTTCAAATAAATCCTTTTTAACGACAGTTAATTTTTAATTTCGAACGAATTACTTCTACTTCAATCGTATGAGAAAAACACTCCTACTTTAACTAGACTCGTAAGAGTCGCACTATTTTTCGAGCCTCAACTCCGGTACTTTTCCCTTCGCGGTGTTATAAAAACTCGCCGCGTCTGTGTAACTTCCTTCTTTCGTAATCATGTAACGCACTAAGCAACTCACGCTGATTTAGGCGTAATTCTTTACTCTTGGCCATGTTTTAATGTTCCCATAATCTTGTAAAAGTTTAGTCTGTTATTCAGTACTTTATAACTAATTTAATTGTGCCCATTTTCGAAACGCAATAAATTATTTTGGACTTTAACGACTGCAATCTTCTTCGACTGCCTCTACACATTACTTAACGGAATAACATTATATATATACACTGAAGAGCCAGAAAAACTGGTACACCTGCTTAATATCGTGTAGGGCTCCCACGCACACACAGAAGTGCCGCAACACGATGTGGCATGGACTCGACTAATGTCTGAAGGTATCTTGGAGGCAATTCACACCATTCATCCTTCAGGACAGTCCACACATCCACAGGAGTGCGAGGTGGCGGAGATCTATACTCAACAGCATCTAGCAAGGCATTCCGGATATCTTAAATAATGCTCATCTCTGGGGATTTAGGTGGCCAATGGAAGTGTCTAAAGTCAGAAGAGTGTTCCTGGAGCCACTTGGAAGCAACTCTCGACGCGTGGGGTGTCGCATTGTCCGGCTGGAATTGTCCCAATCCGTCGGAATGGACATGAATGAGTGTAGGTGATCGGGCAGGATGCTTAAGTACCTGTCACCTGTCAGAGTTGTCTCTTGACGTATCAGGGGTCCCATATCACGCCAACTGCACACGTCCCATACCATCACAGAGG
Source organism: Araneus ventricosus (assembly GCA_013235015.1). Lineage (NCBI taxonomy): Eukaryota > Metazoa > Arthropoda > Arachnida > Araneae > Araneidae > Araneus > Araneus ventricosus. The sequence goes on along the minus strand of BGPR01004296.1, from coordinate 91,637 downwards.
CTTCACCAGATTGAACAGTCCCCTGTTGACAAACAGGGTCTATGGATTAATGATGTCTTCTCCACACTCGTATATGTGCATCCGTCCAATACAATTGGAAACGAGACTGGTCAGACCAGGCAACGTGTCTCCAGTCATCAACAGTCCAATGGTAGTGATCTTGCGCCCAGGAGAGGAGTAAAGCTTTGTGCCGTGCAGTCAGCAACGGTACACGAGTGGGCCTTCGGCTCTGAGAGCCCATATTAATGACGGTCCGTTGAACAATTCGCACGCTGACACTTGTAAATGCCCCATCATTGAAATCCGCGGCAATATGAGGAAGTGTTGTACGTCTATCTCGTTTAAGGATTCGCGTCTGACGTCAATGGTCCAGTTCTTTCAAGGTCTTTTTCCGGCCCCCACCCATGGAGGAAATTTGATGTTTTGCCGGATACCCGATATTCACGGTACACTCGTGAAATGGTCGTACGCGAAAATCCAAATTTCATCGCTACTTCGGGGATGCTATGTCCCATCTCTCGTGCGCCGACTATAACGCCAAGTTCAAAGTCACTTAAATCTTGATAACCCGCCATTGCAGCAGCAGGAACCGATCTAATGCATTTGTCAGACATCTGTTGTCTTATATAGGCGTTGCCGACCGCATCGGATTACGATGATTGGTTGCATACCCCCGTTATTTGCAAACGCACGTCTGTACCAAATTTTCTGGCTCTTCAGTGTATATTCATTACTCAATATAAATAATGCAATATTAAAAAATATAACTACAGAGCTAGTAGTTGTGTCAACAGTAGACTTCGCGTCCAATATAAATTAAGATCTGCTCTTCATTGCAACCTTTAAATGTTTAACCATTACTTTTTCGAATGTGGATTATTTCCACAAGTCTCTTTTTTATCACTACTCTCACAATCTTAAGTAAATGGTTCGCCATTACCAAAATAACTCAAATGTTTTAATGGTGCGAAACTCGACATTGATCTCTCTAAGCACTGAAACCATCGAAACGGCCGCCATCTTGAAAAGGAATAAAAACAAAAAAATCCTTTCACATGCGTAATTTTTAATGACTTCTAAGAATGTTATTATCGAAGCGGCTTGGTCATTCAGTGACCCGGCCGATCGGGAACTAACTCTTTATGGTTACATGGAAATGGGAACAGGAAAATATTTTGTATTTAAGATCAGCCCTTTAAAATACAAGGTATACAGTTTATAGAAAAAGGCTTAGCAAGAGAGGAGATATATACTTTTATTAAATATTTCATTATCTATTTATTTAAATCTGCTTTCAAATCTTCTGTGGAAAACTTTTTCTTAGCTGGATCATTATGCAAACTGTAAATTTTTATATTGCTTTATTGCGCAACGAAAAACACTGAAATAACATTTCCGTTCTTGAAAACTATTTTTAAAATCAATGCCAAAATACTCACTTATAAATTAAAGCACTGCTTTTTCATTCTCCTATTTCCGATGTTTTAAATTTATGATGCGAACAGAAACAGTTTCATTAGTTATAATTAGAAAACTGGATGTTTAAATTATGTAAAGGAAGTCATTGCGCATTTTTGAAAAACTAGATTCACATCAAAACATAGAATAAAGAGAAAGTTCCGAAGTATCATTGACTTATTCACTTCAGAAAGATATAAAGAAAGAATTTGAATATTGATTTTGTGGAATGCCAAAGATGGATTTTACAGAAAAGTTGACCAGTTAAATAAACGTATATAAAATATGTGGATAATGAATTTATTCTGCGCAAGCTAAAAATAAAGTAATTTCTTAGTTGTCGTTTGAATTAATTAAATATGAAAGTTTTAGATTTATTAAAGGTTAGGTTGCAAATCCCGAAGAATCAGTTTACGGCACTCTTCTTATTTGATAACTTTTATTTTACGATTAATAATTATTCAATGGCTAAAAAACGTAATGGACTTCTTGCGTGATATGTCACAATGCACTAAGCCAATTTAATTTCAGACTTCATTGAATATTTTCTAAATAATTTAAATGTTTGATGGCATGCGCATTGTTATGTGACGTCACAACTCATGTGAATGTGACGTCATATGTGTTGACTGTAGAAAATATGACGGGTGAAAATTGCCTCTTCATTCGAGAGATTTTCCTTCAAATTTGACATGTTTAAATAGATATATATGCGAGAGAAATGTTTAACATTGATTGAAAACAAATAAAATAAACATACGTTTTATGACAGGAAATATCTTTTTTATTTACATATTTCTTTATTCGAAAAACGTCATGGTAAACAACATTCCGTGTGAAGTATTTTTCGTTGTTTAACAATTTTCTTTGTGCTTCAGATGTCTTTGTGTAAATTTTAATGTTGCCAAAAAATATTATCAAATTATATCATCACGACTGCAATAAATAATCAGGTGCATCGTGGCGTCCAAACTATATCACGCGCATGATATTCCACTGACATGATTTACTACTTTCGATTAAAAAACGGAAATTATTTTGAAATATATGATTAATATAATTTAAAATTTCTCTGGAACTATTGATCATAGCGAGATAAATTTTATATCAATCGATAGCAAATTTTATTTCACTCTTTTAGAGCTATTAAATTTCAAATCAGGACGACAATTACTTTTTAAAATTTAAAATTACTGAAATTTAGGTGCTCTAACAATGAAATAATGCTGTTTAACGTCTCGCAGTGCTATGGCGCGAATTCTATTGTTGGTGACGTCAGAGTATTACCGGATCAGTGAGAGACAGACCTGGGCTATTATATTAATAATAATTTAATCCCTTTCTAACAACTAAAAATGCATTGTTTCCTTTTCTCCCTGTATTCTATTTTCAGAAACGGCAATAGACTCTCCAAAAGTAAAATGACACTACCAAAAGTAAACATTTTTAGATGACAATGGACAAAATTGCCTAATGTTGTCAGAATAGTTTAATATAAATTGCCAATTTAAAATAATTATATCGCTGTTCTCTTTAATTTCTGAGAGGAAAATGACTAACCTTCAGCTTCAACGATTATTATAATAAGTTAAATAAGCAACAGGATTGTTCTAAAATTAGAGTAATCAGTGAAATAATTAGAATAATAAAGTCAAGTTAGTCTTATCTTGTTTAACATAATTGCATGATTAAATTAATATAATGGTTTAAAATGTCTTATCTTATAATTACTTCGCTACTGTTATCTGAGTACTTTATAGAAGGGAAAATTTAATTAACTATATCAACGTCAAAATCAGTTAGCCATATGCGAATATTTTTAAATATTAAGATACGCATTGTAAGAGACATGGAAGGCAAATTAGTTAATAACTCCAAAAATATGTAAAAGAAAATTACGAAAGCTTGATTGGAAAATCACTTTACATATACTCATTTAATGTAATATTTAATTATCTTTCTACAATAGAGAAGCTCAAATACACAAATTTTGGACCGTGTCTATTGCGTTTCGAAAGAATGAAAGCAAAACATTTCCAGTCATAAAACTTTGGAGGGTTTTTAATTGAGTGACTGATCATTTAATTTACGATATAATTTCAATCACTACACAGTAATTTTGAGAAGCAGTCGCGTTTTTCTCTCTGAAAAATTTCGAGTTTGGAGGTTCACATATTCGAGACTCGATTCGACAACACGTACTGCTGAACCCGATACGTCGTAATGGTATTCTAATTATTTTCTCAGGCACCGGTTATCTTTCAAATTGGACCTGGCTGTAAAATGACCGGGTTTGGTTAGTGACGCACTGGGAAAGTGCAAAGTAACTCTGGGATCATTCGAGAACTTTCAAAATGATAACTGTGACTGGACATTATGTTTTTCCTGGTATTATTCTGAACGAGAGTCCGAGTCCACATGGACTGCTGCCCAAACTGGAAAGTGTATCCTGAAGACGATCTGGGATCTTGTAATTATTATTTCTAATATAATAGCCCAGATCTGTCTCTCGGTAACGCTCTGACGTCACCAACAATAAAACTCGAGCCATAGCACTGCGAGACGTTAAACAGCATTATTTCATTGTTAGAGAACCTAGATTTCAGTAATTTTAAATTTAAAAACGTAATGTCGTTCTAGTTGCAAATTTAATAGCTGTAAAATAGTGACATAAAAGTTTCTATCGATTGATATAAAATTTATCTCGCTATGATCAATAATTCCCGAGAAATTTTAAATTATATTGATCGTATATTTCAAATTGAATACCGTTTTTGATAGAAAGTAGTAAATTACGTCAGTGGTATATCATGCGCGTAATATAGTTTATTTATCTGATCATTTTTTGCAATCGTGATGATATAATTTGATAATATATTTGGGAACGTTTGACAAGCAGAGAAGTGTTTTGTTTTGGTTAGAATTTCGAAAAAGATTTCCTTTGAAATGTTAACTTTTGACTTACGTCTGACAAGCTGAGATTTGAATTATAATAAAATTGCTAAAAGAAAGAAAAATACTTCACACGGAATGTTGTTTACTAAGAGGTTTTCTGAATAAAGAAGTATGTAAATAAAAAATATTCTCTGCCATAAAACATATGTTTATTTTATTTGTTTTCAATTAATATTAAACATTTTTTTCGCATATATATCTATTTAAACACGTCAAATTCGACGGGAAATCTCTTGAATGTAGAGGCAATTTGCATCCGTCATACCATGGCGGGTGATTTTCTAGTGATTAAAAAAGAGCTATATACATACATATACGATTCACGTTTAAGATTACCCATAATTACTTACTCGGAGTTCACACATATGTACAGTTACGATTCACGTTTAAGATTACCTATAATTACTTACTCTTGTACTCGGAATTCACACATATGTACAGATACGATTCACGTTTAAGATTACCCATAATTACTTACTCGGAGTTCACACATATGTATAGTTATAATTCACGTTTAAGATCAATGTTTTCAATCAATGTTAAACATTTCTCTCGCAAATATATCTATTTAAACACGTCAAATTTGACGGGAAATCTCTCGAATATAGAGAAAATTTGCATCCGTCATAACATGCCAGGTGATTTTCTAGTTGCATATAATATTACATCAATTGTTGAAAATAACACATTTGCTTTAGTTAAAATTAGCTTGCTTATTCAGGAAGTTGAAGCTTTATTTCATTACGTTACACACTAAACATTCCAAGCCTGTTGAAATTCTGAGCATCAAATTTGCTGTCATTACTACAACGCTCGGGTGTTTTTGTGTTGTTGAAGTTTAAAGAGAGAGATTCCGGCACAAATGTCATCCAGTGCCACTCTGTCTAAGTTGTCCTCCAAGAGTTCCCTTCATTGGACAGTTTGTTGACAAATAGTTGTTATATTGGGAATAGTGGAGCCACATTTTCAATAGATTTACTAGCAATAAATGACAGGACTAACAAGAATTGTTCGCCTCATGATTTAAAGCTAAGTGAAGAAAATTGTTAACCACTCTTTTCCGAGTTCTTGGTATAATCATCACTTTAGATATAACTCACAGAGAGTTTTCGATTATACCGAAAATGAGTAATGGCTATGAGTATTGTTACAAACATGGAAAGTCGCTTCCCAGCAATGTGAGTCTTATGGTTGGGAAGAGAGTTTTACAGGGTAAGTATGAGATGACCGACAGCAGCCCCGTCTGGACCCCTGACCTTGGCGACCATCTTGGCGACTTGTCGAGAAATTTGGCGACTTTGGCGACGAACTATGGGATCTCAAAGGTGCTGGAATCTTCTCGATTTCTCTATTAGGAGAAAAGATACGCCACGAATGTGCTAGATCATTCCATGTGACGTCACGGCCTGCTGGGGAAACTATATAAGTAGAGCGTTTGGACGACGGTGTTGTGTTGGTCGACTGGGATCGCCTTGGAGCGCGAACGTCTTTGGAGTTCTATCCGCTGTGCGAGCTTGTAAGCTGTTAGACGCCGAGAAGTGTAGTGTTGACCCATTGGGAACGACTTGAGAGCTTCGTCCGCAGTGCGAGCTAGGAAGCTGGTGAGCTGAGCGCTATTGAAAGTGCAGTTATTTTCGTCACTAGTTATTTGCTGACTGTTTGTGTTGTTAGATAACAAAGTGCTAAACTGTTATTACCTGTGAATTGTTGTCTGTTTACATTGGTAATCTGTGCAAGAACTATTGTTTCCTGTGCTACGTGTTTTCCTGCATATTTGTAAATAAACCTTCATTTTCCATTATTAAGCGTGTTGGACTGTTCACACCATACACCCACAGATAGACTTTTGCAACAGTATGTAACACAAAGGAGAACAGCAGTACTAAATAATGAAATCAGGTCTCGGACAGAAACAAATTCTTGAAGACTATATACTTAGGTGACAGATGCAAACCTCAAAGTGATGAATTAATTATAGTAATGGAAATGAAAGTCAATCATCTAAAATAGAAAATAAACGAAGACAGTCGAAACACGACTTAGCTAACTGCCCAAGAAGTATTTTCTTTCATTATTGGAGAGTTGAACCCACAAAACTCAGAATTTGCTAAAAAATATGAAATGTCCTCTGGTCTAAAGAATTAGTGAGAGACGCAATTTTAGTTTAGTTGAATTAATGCAATATATAAATTTTTTATGAGAAAGTATGATGCTGCTACAGTTACAGTTGATCTTTCACTTTTACCAAATAAAAATTCTTTGGTTCAACAAGCTGGAATATTTATGAGAAAGCTTTTTTGTGAGGAAGGCGAATCACTGTCTAACTCTTCGCACTCAGAAGAAGAGAGCCCGGAAACTTTGGAAGATAAGTCTTTAACGTTGTGCGAAAAATTAGGCAAAACGATCCACGCAAAGGCCCTATGTTGTTCAACTAGGAAAAGTTCTAGCTTCAGCAAGATAGTAAAGCAAGAATTGCAATTATCTGACTCAACAAACTCAAAAGAGATCACCAAATTTTATAAAACTGGGTGAGGATAAAATTTCTCGTTTTCAGACAATTTCTCTTCAAAAAACGAACCATTCCTTTCAAAACAACAAATATCAAGAATCAATTGGATATATTCCCACCACGTTAACTCTAACTCCTTGGCTCAAAAATAGAAGAGAGGATATTATTATTGCACTACTTTTGACCCGGATGATTATTACTCCGGCGCTATTGCATAGATTTGGTTTACATAATAACCCTCGTTGTCAAATTTGCAATCGTGACAATAACATTGAACACATTATTTTGTTCTGTTCCAAATACTCCAATCATAGGCCTATCCTCTGTGCAAAACTTAATTTTGATCTTCAATTGTGTTCGTCTTTAAAAGCCTTTTTTCAAAACGCTGTTTCAGATAAGCGGCATCTTAGGATTCTTCTTCAATCTCTGAAGTCTTTTGACATTTATTAAGCGCATCTTTTTCACGTTTATTGAGTGCATCTTTTTTGACATTTATTGAGAGCATCTGTTTTGACATTTAATGAGTGCATCTTTTTTGACATTTATTGAGTGCATCTTTTTTGACATTTATTGAGTGCATCTTTTTTGACATTTATTGAGTGCATCTTTTTTTGACACTTATTGATTGCATCTTTTTTGACATTGAGTGCATCTTTTTTGACATTTAATGAGTGCATCTTTTTTGACATTGATTGAGTGCATCCTTTTTGGCATTTATTGAGTGCATCCTTTTTGGCATTAGGGGATAATGGCCTTTGTTGCTAAAAATCCCATATCATCACATCTCAATCAATCAATCAATCTGGGCGAGGCTTTGAAAACAATTCCTCCTACATCATCGGAAGCTCAGAGGGCCTTTTCTGTTGCCGGGTTGTTCATAACAAAGCTAAGAACTAGGCTGAGTGATAAAAGCATAGATTGTTTATGCTTTCTTAACTCATACTTTACAAATGAATGCTTAATATATTTTTTTGTATTTTATAGGTCAGTATAAAAAGGCGAACAAATGTGAGAATTTATGAATATCCTTATTTTCCGTAATTATTACTGATACCAATTAAAAATAACAAATTTTTAGATTTCTCGAGAATGACTGTTATGTTCCATTGATTTCCCGGAAAGGCGGGAAATCCTAAACACTATTTCTAAGGCTGTGGTATATGTACTTACCATGTTTATCTATTTTTAAATGCAAATTTAAAGGTTGGGGTAAGTTCTTGCCACATTTTTCGTTGAAACTGAAACCTACCCAGATAGCACGTAAGTTTGCAGCAAGTTTGATTTTGTCATAGCAAATTTGACGCTTCGAACTTGAAGGGAACTTGTAGCAAATTCGCCGTGAAAACTAGCGCCATCTTCATTGCCTTGCAAGCTTTCTGCAAGTTCATCGTGACAAATAGCGCCAACTCCTTTGCAATGCAAATTTGCAAAACAAACTTGATGCAATGATAGTACAAAGAGATAATTATCTTTGTCTCTGTTTTAAAAAAAAACATCCGATTTTTAATAGCATCTCCTACACCGTCCTTCTTTTTATTAATTCAATAAATCAATGATAATTTGTAAAAAAACTAATTTATTTATAAAAAAAATTTTGAAACATTTTCCATCTTTTTACTAAAAGATTTTACTTTAAAGAAAACTATATCGCCTTTTTCTTAATGTTGAAATTTTAACGTTTATAAACAAAATTAAACCGAAAAAAACAGTCAATGTTTGTTGAAAAATAATAACTTATACATTTTGTCCCATTTTAAAGTAATTACTTTTGAACTCTAATTTCATAATTTATTCTACTAGCAAAACGTAGTTATTAGCGAAAATCGCTCTCTCTTTGGCTTCAAATCATATTCTCAACACAAAAAATTAATGAAATCAAGAAAATAATTTAAAATAAATCGTATGCGAATCGAATCGAACGATGTATTAGCGAAACCTCTCTTCTCGCGTAGCCGAGCTGGTTGAGTGGTTTAGACGTCAGGTTACCAAGCGGTAGGTCGCGAGTTCTATCCGGGTTGTGTTCGTACTCTCTTTTTGCTATAATTTGCAATGAGTTTGCAATGCAAGCTTGCTGCAAGTTCGTCCCATGGTGACTTCGAAGCTTGCGTTAACTTGCTGCAAACTTGTTTCACACTTGCACTCTTGTCGTATCAAATTTGTTGTAAGCTTGCAGATTTGCACTGCAAGTCTGCTGCAAATTTGCTGCGAACTAAAATTGCTATCTGGGTAGATGTTCCAATTTCTAATCACAAACCATAACCAAATGTCTTAACTAGGTAATAAGCTATTAATTAAAAAAATAAATTAACAAAAAATGTCATCCAATAAGCTAAATGAATTTCTTTTCTTAAATTAATCTCAATCCCGAAGATATTTTATTATACCACTACTGGAAAAAATGGCCTTTTAAATGTTTCAAAAACACAGAATAAATCTAATGTAAAAAAACTGCAATAACACAAGTTAATGTCAAAAACAGAATTTATTATTTTCAATAATTTCTGATTATTTATTAACGATTATATTTGCAAATTAGATTTAATATTCCATGCAAATAAATACGAAGTTTGAAAGTGTCAACAAAATTCAACATCTGTGCACAATCAAGAAAATTCCGTATAAAAAAGAATATATGTAAATTAGATAGTTTATGACTTTAAACTTTAAGCTACAAATAAAGCAACAACTTCGAGAGCTATTTTTGTTGTAAGGCTTATGGAAATTTTATCGCATCTTGGATGTTAAATAAGCTTTACATGTGAATCGAAACAAATTTTTTCGTCTGAATAAACTTGCTTTTATACTGCTTTTTGGAATTTGTGACAAAGCTGTTGACATTAGAAAAGAACGATATTTTTCTTTGCGAAAAACAAATTTAATCTTAGGATGGACGTTCAGTCTTAAAGGAAAAGGAGATAAATATTATCTGCAGCTTGCACAGAGCTAAAATATTGAATATTTAAGTCGTTAACAGCAACAATAAATATAAGTGTACTTCAGATGAATCTTTCAACATGGAAAATAAATCACCTTTTAAAAATAATCTTAGAGGAAGAATTCTTTGAAGATATATATGTTAATAATTTGTTTATTTTAATTTTTGGATATTTGAAAAAATATATTAATAAATCAGATTAAAATAGAACAGCCGCGATACTTCTCAAAATTAAATGGAAGACTATACATTCGACGCTCTTTATAACGACCATCTGCGTCCGACAGCAAAAGGTCTTTATAACGAATGGTCGCTATAGTGGATATAATTAAAAACTGTACACATGCACGCTCAGCAGTTCCACATAAATAGGCGATTTTTAAAGAGATTCTAACCAAATACTCAACTTATTTTTTACCACTGGTATTAATTTTATCAATTCAAAATATATTTCTAAAACAGATTTTAAAACAGAAAATAAAGGGTGTTAAATACTTACAAAATATTTATTTTCTAAAGAAAAAATCAGAAATGGTTGTTTGTCTTTTCTGCATATGTGCTTTTTGCAAAACATAATTTTCCATTTCAGTTAAAGATGATAAATAATGTTCTGCCTTTCATAAGAAAAACATTTTAAAGTCTCAATAAGCACTTGAGATTTTTTTTTTATTCTAGGCTATTCTAATTTCCGCGCTGTGGTGAGTGGTAATTTTCTCTCCCCCCTCCGTCAAAGTTTAACTGTAACACTGAAGATTCTACATCTACGAAGCTTAGCAATACAATAATCAAGGTCATGTACGTTTAGAAACATGTTCTTTTTGGAAAAATAACGGGAAGAGTGTTTGCTGAATTCGGACGTTGTATTGAGATTAGACGGTACTGTATGGTCGTTATACCGGAAGTAAAATAACATAGTGCATAGGGAAACACAGTTGGGGATTTTATCACTGGTTGTTATAATGGAAGGGTCTTTATAATGTGTGGTCGTTATAATGAATGTCGACTGTATATATAAAATATACTTTTTATTAATATTTGAACAATTACAATATGCTTACTGTTTGTAACTAAGAAAAATAATTTATGTATAAATTATTCTCGTAAAGTCTCATCATAAAGGGTTTAACCGCTTTTCCAACTTCAGCTGTATTGCCATGACAACATCACAAATGTTTTGGAGACTGTCGTGTTGGAATTAAAAAGTTACGTTTGTTGAGCTTTTTCAAACAATTGATACACTGATGTGATAGTAGTTCGTAATTGAAATCGTATCGGAATTATAATTGATTATTTGACATACAGGATGTCCCAAGGAATATACACGAGTTTAAATAATTATAAACTCGGTGATTCTTAAAATACATCTCATTTTCAATTTTTTTTAGAATCTACAGACATTATTTAATTTTTTTATCAACGCCTGTTGACGTAAACTTACGTGGCTCCATAGTGGTCTCATGGGGTGTCGGGAAAGGAAAAATTATTTCGCTTTTCGTGGTAAAGTTAAACGGTTATAGCTCCGCAAACAGAAAACATAGAGAGTTGGGTTTATATTCATTTAACAGAGAAAGTTGGGCATTGAAAATTGCAAAACGAATTTTAGAATTTGGAATTACGGTTTAGTCATAGTCGAATTGCAAAGTTGGTGAAAATCACGAAGAATTTTGATGACGTCATAGCTACCGATGCGCGCGCACGCAGTGCCCAATCTAGCTTCCCGCGCTTTCTCATACCTAACTGTCTGGCGTCCTCAGTCGCTTGCTGCAGTCGGTTATGAGCGGTATATTAACCGGATTTTACAAATTTTGTTTCGTAGAAATTTCTAGAAACTGCCAAAATGGGTCAGCGAAGTGATTTGTTGAAGCGGAGCTGCTGAGACGAAATCGAGCTGCTGCTCAACGTCAAATATGTGAGGAAGAGAATAACGAGAAGAAAGAAAGAGAAGAAAGAACGAGCAAAGAAGTTGCGGAAAGAACAAGCAGAACGATAATATGAAAAGAATAAACAAAAGAAGAATTTTATCACAAATTATTTCCAAATAAACGAAGGAGCTACTTTAGTCACATAGAGCTACTTTAGTCACATCGAACTACTTTAGTCACATAGATCTACTTCAGACACATAGAGTTACTTTTGTCACATAGTGTTACTTCAGTAACAGAAATAAATAATAGAAAAGCGAAAATTAAGTTCCTTAAGTTAAAAAGAAAAAATATACAAAAGAAACAGAAAAAGTAAACAATAATAATAATGATAACAATACATCTTTATGCGCGCTCAACGCAGCAGCATCAAGTGATTTCATCATCAAAATTTTCCTAAAATTAATCAACAAAAAACTATAGTATTAACAACAGAAATTATCAAATAATTAAAACACATCAAAGAAAAAAATTAGAAAGTAAGAAATATAATCAAAATGGAAGAAAAATGGAAAGGAACCAGAATGGCGAACTTCTTCGGGGACCACACGCCATTGTAGTTCTAAACTGGACAAATTTTCTGTAGAAAGGAATGACCATTAGTCAAAATTTATTCCTTTCTGTGGCCATAGAGAATGTCTATTCCAAATAAACGAAGGAGCTACTTTAGTCACATAGAGCTACTTTAGTCACATTTCTTACTTTCTAATTTTTTTCTTTTATGTGTTTTAATTATTTGAGAATTTCTGTTGTTTAATACTTTAGTTTTTTGTTGATTAATTTTAGGAAAATTTTGATAATGAAATCACTTGATGCTGCTGTGTTGAGCGCGCATAAAGGTGTATTGTTATCATTATTATTATTGTTTACTTTTTCTGTTTCTTTTATATAATTTTTCTTTTTAACTTAATTTTTGTTTTTCTAATATTTCTTTTTTGTATTTTATTAGAAGTAGCTGCATATTCGCCTTTCTGTATAATGCAAAAAAAGTTTCAATTAATTTGAATTTATTTTCTATTAATATTTTATTTAATTTTTTGTTAAATGTTATCAATTGTAACTGCTTAGTTACAGAAAGTCACAGTTGAGTAAGGTAAGTAAGCTTACGCCCCTCAATCCCAGTGGCCCTTCTAGACATAACGCCGCCTGCACCCCTGGTACCTAGAACCGAAGTTATTTTACCAGTCTGGATGGGTGCAAGACGGATTAAGCAGCCAAACCCCCCACGGAGCCCACAAGGCCCCGCACCAGAAAACCATACCCCAACTAATTTATTGGAAAAACAAACAAGAGTTACAAAAATGTTATACAGGAGAGATATGTTGAACAGTGAAATGTTGTTACATTAAATAAATAACAGATGAAGTACACAGTCGGTAACAGATGCAGGCCCAGATCAAAAAATGGGGCCCGTTTTCTACACTCAAAACAAGAGAACTTGAGATTAGGATTACATTAAACTTGGTGGAACCAGTTTTGAAGTTTTATGAACAACACTAGATGTAAAAGTTTAGATGTGCTAATGGAAAACAATTAAGGCTAGAATACTAATTTCATACACACTGAGTTTAATTAAAAATCTTATTTCATTGAGAGCAGCAGGGAGGAAGTCCTGCTGAAAAGTGCTAAATAATTTGATTTATTGAGTTTAAAGGTTTAATTATTAATCTTTAACTTTAACATTAACATTCTAAAGTCATGTCCTGACCACAAAACTCCATGGGATTTTCTAGAATTTTGGAAATTGGCAACTTCATCGTGTAGGAATAAGACTGAGGAAAATATCCATTTTTGAGTTATATTATACAAACTTACAAATGCTAAGAACAATACTTACCAAATTTAGAGTAAGAACTTGGCCAAATATCAGAATTTAGATTGAAAACACATAAATGGTTTAATAGAACAAATAAAGATCAGTTATCAGTTTGATATTCAATGAAGCTCCTTAAAGGAGTTACTAGTTAGTTACATGGATCATGTGGAAAAAATACTGAGGAAAATATCCACATGTTGAGTTTCATTAAACAAACTTTCCAATAGCTAGTAACAGAACACATAAAATTAAGAGCAAAATCAGAATTTAGATTGTTAACACACAATTGGTTGAATAGAATGAATAGAGTTCAGTTTTCAATTGATAACCAAGGAAACTCCCTGGAGGAGTAACTAGTTAGTTAAATGGTTATAAACTAAATGTAGATTTCTAAGAAATTGGAACTCGTAATTGATAAATTAATTTGCTACTAAAATAGCAATTATTATTCACATCATTTATGTTGCACTTCGTGGAATTATCTAGTTATGGGAGTAATCCCTTGATTTTTTATAAAGTTCTATTTCAGTCAAATAACAGGGGCATCTTTTGTCTCTTGCTGAATGATATGAAGATGGGTTGTTGTGGTCGAGGTTGTTTGTTGAATAGCAATTGACACAGAAGCAGTATTCTGACAAACAGTCTTTAGTTGAGTGGTAACCAGCGCAGGTTGCGCAAGAAGGAATATTATGGTGACAGTTTTTTGTTGTGTGTCCGTAAGCCTGGCAAAAATTGCATCTCTTAATATGGTAAAACTCTGAGATCTGGTACATATTCCACCTTAGTGGAATTTTCTTGATATGAATGAGTTCCGTTAGTACTGTAGCTGGGGATTCCAGGACCCAGTTAGTGGTGTCTGGTTTGGACCCTGGAAACTGGAAGCGAACTTTCAGTGAGCCAGAGTTTTTAGAGAAGACCTGGATGGCTGAATGGATTTCCTCAATAGGGATTGAAGCTGGAACATTTTTAATGATGAGGATTCCGGACTCCCAGTTGTTTGGCCATGATTTTTGAAGAGATATTTTCATTGTGTTGAATAATATTATTAAAGGATGATTTCTCTTCCTCTGAATTGAAGGAGACTGTCAAACCGTTTTTGATATAGGTTTGAGACCATGAATTTTTAATGCTGTTGCAGGGAGTGTCTCATTTAGAAGTGTTTGGATATCTTGGGAGGTTTCTGTAGCCGGATATAGAAGAAGTGTCGGCTTCCTTGGGTTCTCAACCGGAACGTCCGATGGAAATGGATTCAATGAATGGCTGACTCCGTTATTATGAGGGATGAGAAAATCCCTGCTGAGTGGTGGCTTGCAACCACTAATAGATCTTGTACTCCGTGATGGATGGGAGTGAAAAGCCCCCGAGTCTGTCGTTGGGGTCTCGATCTGAGAGTTCGGATTCATCTCAAAGTCTGAGGCCAGATGGAGTTGAATGGAAACATCATTGGTTGACACTACTGGAGAAAATTGAGTTGATGTATCTATTTTTGTGATTCCTGATGACTGATTTGGTATCAATGACAGAAGATATTTAAATTGAGATTCAATCAGTGATAAATATTCCTCTGCCTCTATTCTTAAGGCTGCTGGGATTTTATAGATTGATTCTCTGTAATTGATTATGTTTCTAAGTTGATGGAAATTTTTATTAAGAGCCAATGTTTCTTCCTCTTTTGAAAAAACACGAGGATTAAGTTGAATAGGAATAGATAATTCCCTTAAGGAGTTAATTACTGTCCTCGATTCTCTCTCATCAAGAGTGTCCATGAATTCGGCTTTACCAGTCATGTCTCCCGTCGATTTTGTTTTCAAACTGGTGTCAATTCTTGTCCAGAGATTGCTGACAACTTGAAGCAGCGGAATCGCAATCATCACGAAACATTTCTTTTGGTATTTGAGTGTATTCTCGTCCAATGGCTGTTCTCAATTCAGAGGATATTTAAAAGACATAGTCTATATTATGAAACCTGCAAGATTCGCAGGTTTAATTTTTAGATCATTCATAAAAAGTCAATTTAGGAAGAGTAGACCTTCGCGAATGAGGGAGACTTGACCCAGCCAAAATAACGACAGAAAACAAGAGTGATATGGACGAGTTTTCTGTTTGGTTTATTTGCGGTAATATAGGACTTCCGCCTTACCCATCAACTTCCGGTAATAATGTTAAGTCAATGGGAATCTTCAAAATTTCAACACTCTGTTTGAAGATCATAATTAATGTTTAAAGTGGAGATTTCTTATGTTATGGCTTAAAATATTAAATTTCATGTTCCTGTTGTTGTATTTCTCGATCTTAATATAAATAAAAGTCATTGTGGCTATGTTCCACATCTCTTAAAACAATGGACTGTATTCAACCAAATTTTTCACACTTATTATTCAAGAAAAAGGGAAGACACTTATGAATTTTTCAAAGTCCAAAAGTTAATTAAACAGTCAGTTAATTAGAAGTTAACCGAAACCGTTTTTCCTCCGTAACTTCGTAGCAAATAGTCCGACAAAAAATATTTTATACCAACTTAATGTTCAAAATCTTTTAACCTTTTCTTTGATACCACTTTTATATCTGTGGCATTTTTCCTTCAATTTTTATTTATTTTTTAAAGTATAATAATTGTTAATTACGCTCAGACGATTTTGAAATAACGCAAATTAGTTCAAAGTCTAACGTTGCTAGGCAACAGTTAGACTTTGAACTAATTTACTTTTATTTCTGAAATTTTTGCTTATTTTTATAAATATGTTTTATATAAGAAGAGAGTCAACCGTCAACTTTTAAAAGCCTTAAATCTAATTAAAATTTCAGTTAATTGGAAATTAAGTAAGATTTTGGCATTCTCCGTGATATTTTCCGAAAATATGTGCTATGTCACAAAAACTATTTTTATTCATAATAAAAGTTTAAAAAATTAACTTTTCATGACACAACTTTTATTTCCGTTCAATTCGCTGCCCTCATTTTAATAATATTTCAAAAATTAAATTGTGTATAAAATTTACAATTTATAACATTATTTTATTGGTGAAGAACAAGAATACATAAGAACTGCTGCTGGATCACATTAGAAGAATTTTGGATGAAGAAGAATTTTATTTTTTTTATTCATATTTATTCTAACGCTTTTTCTCAATGAAAAATTTACTATGTAATTGTCCCAAAACATCCGTTAAAATCTTTCTTATACTGCAAGATTTATGAACAGAATTTGAAGTACCTATGCAACAAATATTAATAACTTATGGAGAAAATTAGCTATCGGCGGTTTTTACAAATCGTCTGGTTCAACTGATATTCTCATTTTAATTAAAAAACATTTCAGGCGATAAAAGAATTTTGGGTATTGTAATTTTCTATACAAAAGTAGGTTTTCACATCAAAAATATTAGACATGAAAGTATTTTAATCCCGAGCAACGCTGGGCATAACAGCTAGTGTTTACTTAAAATAAGAGCCTAATTTTGTGGAAAGGTTGCCGTAATTATGCTTTATCGCTCTTTTTGGCGCTTTGTGCACTCAAGAGAGAACTGATTCGAACTTGGCGCTTGATATGGGATCCAATTGGATTTAGCGATCGCTTAAATTGGAGGGTTACTAGAAAACGGAAATGAACTCTCACCACGGAAGTTCTGTGAAAGTAAAATAAATAAATCAGAAAACTCTTCCATAGGTACCGTTTATTATTTATTGTAACCTCGATGTTCATAGCCGACTGAAGATCTAATCTGAAGATTTTAAAATAGATTGTGTTTGGAATCAACTTTCTAGTTCAGTGGATTTTGTCACTATTATGGCATTTCAAACAATCAAGCTCGATTATTGTAATAAATATTGAAAATAGATTGTAAATAATTATTTAAAGAATAAAATTTCTTTTTAATTATTTGATAATTTCGAATAATAAAAGGAATTATTTTAGTAAGAATTATGATAAGAATCGAAATTTTTCCATTCTATTTTTCCCTCGCTTGCACACTAACTATTTACTGCTTTAGTAAAAACCTTTTGCACTAACTTATATGGATAAAATTTCATCATCGGAGAAGTCCTATCTTTTTTTAGGTTAGAATTTTCTTTATTCGTAAAATATATTTTTCTTCTTTTGCTATTGTTTTGATCAAAATATTAGGAACAAATAAACTTTTAGAAACTTTAAACTTAAAAAAAAAATTGTCCCATATTTCTCAATTCTTTCTTTTCACAGCAAATCGACGATACGTGCATTTTTCCCAAGTTAACTTTAAAATTAATGTTTCTCAGAAAAAAGATTTTTCCCTTAAAAAAAGAAATTAAAGGAAGTAATTAACTATTAACTTGTCACATTTATTATCTTGAAAACTGGCAAAACCTCTAATACGCCAACTTCATATTCAAGAAGAACAGTTGATTCCAATCTGTTGTTCGAAACATTGTAGCATGATAATGTTTTCGGCTCAATTCTCTTGCCTTTATAAATTTACTCTTAATAACGTGATAACGTGTAGATAATAACGTGTATACAAAAAAAATGTATTAAATATCGACGCAACGCTTGAGAGTATAAATCTATTAACTAAAACAATGAAATGTATTGTTGTAAAATATGGTCAAAAATATTTTTAAACAAATTCATTAAAATCAGAGAAACTCAAAAGGTTAACCTAGAATTTAGGGTGCGCACTATTTTCTTGCCAGTTTTCTTTGGCGTAGTTTTGTTTGTCGTCGCCAAACACTGTTTAGGATACACAATTAGTTTTTTCAGGTCTCCTGCGAATTCGATGTCTACGACATGTCAAAACAAGAGATCGAGCACGCAATGTCTTCGACATTGCAAGTGTGCACCGAGCAAATTTTTTATCTTCGCTTTCAGCAAAGCGGACCCTCGTAGCTTCGCTTTTTCATTGAGAAACGAAATACACAGGGAAAGTACGAACACAGGAAAAACACGACGTCTGAAGACGATGAAAAGTAACAATGGAACCATTGTTCCCAGGAAAAACATTTCTTGTTCGATATTTAGAAGCTATAATCAGCAACACAAAGGAAGAGAATCAGCAAACTAAATGAACGAAAATCTTCAGAAGAGAAGCGAACGGTTATTGAAAAAAATCGTTTGGTAAATGACCAAGAATTCCAAACGAAGTATTATTCAAAGAAAGCAGACTGTGGAACAAAGGAAATGAGGCGAAATGAAGAGCATGCGCCGTAGACCGGTAAACAAATCACTGTCAGCGCATGCGCAAACGACGCCGAAAGAATTTTCAACTCGCAACCAAAACAAATGTTCTGGTACTCTCTTTCTTGGCGACAAACAATTGGCGAGCCTAAGGGAAACGAAAAACTGGAGTACGCACCATAAACTCCAGGTTAACCAAACAAAATTGTACTAAAATTAAATTGATAGCCCTGAAAAGCTAATTTTTAAAATTTCAAAGTGGTGTAAGAATAGTTTTGTGCAATAATGTGGTCAGAAATTATTGAGGGAAAACATTAAATTATTGATTAATTTCTAAATAAAAATCTAAATAAAATTTTGAAAAACCTTTCTAAATTATCAGTTGCTACCCAAGCAATAACTACGTGCCACATTTTATGGCTTGAGACCCAAAAGTCTGCTCTTTAGAAAGTTTTGAACGACTTTTTGAGCATGCAAATCGCATGTCGCAATTCATAGATAATATCCTGCATTTTTTTTAAATAAAGTTTCTACGCAAACTCATCCGAACTGCAAATCGGAGATTTTTATCTCTGGAGTCAGGGATGCGTCGTAGTGTAAAGGTATGTTCAAATACAGATAATTCTCACTACACTGTGCTCTGTGAAAAGATAAACGACATTCGAGTGAACAATATTTTAAATTTCATGCATATTTTTTTTTTACTCTCTTACGTCAATTAAAACCTTGATTCGTTATACAAAAGTAAGAAATGAAACACATTTCTTTGAGAAAAACAATAAAACCAGAGTTCAGAGAGACTTCCTTCCATTATTTTATTTTCGGAAGAGGCACTTCACTACAAATGGATAAAGAGGCGGAACTAAATCTTCTCATTCCTATTATTTTTAATCTGTAGATTAAAATTAAAAGAATGGAAAGCAAAATTTTATCAACTTGAAGAAAGAGATCGTTTTCCTCTGGGGACATCAAGTATAAGGTCAAGAATGAAAAAAAATGAACAATTTTCGTTTCGGAAATTTCAGAATTTTTATATTTCCCAATGGATTAACTGATTGAAGGTACACAGTCAATGGATTTAATTATTGCTTGACAGTACATTAGAATTTTCTTCGTTTTTTTACCAAAGTCTTAAAAAATCTTATTTTTCATTAAGTGCTAGAATAATGTGTTTAATGGGAGAATAATAGTCCTACATGAATTATATAAGCATTTGATTCACCATTTATACGTGGTAGTTCATTCCATATTAACAACGTAACGCTAGACACTTAATGCTACTTTTTGCAAACGCCGGGATATTTAAAGCATAAAGTTGCATTTTAAAAAGCACACTATTTAAATTCCAGCCTATACGAAAAAAAAAATATTTATATTTAAACCAGCTGATGCCCACGACTTCGTCCGCGTAGTAATACACTATTAGTACCTTATAGCTCAGGGTAAAAATACTTTCCCGTCTAATAGTTTTATGAAAAAATTTCTTTTATATAAAGTATTATAATTACCTATATTCTGAAAGGGATACGACAATTTATACATACATAATTGTAGATTGAATTAACTTAGTAGATTAAGTTAGAATATCCAACTTTATTGTCCGGGCTAAGTGAATTTTGAGAACCAGAATTTGCAAAAAAAAAAAAAAACTAAATTCATTCCAGCAAATCAGTATATAGGCATAAATTAAATCCAAAAGAATTAGAAAGTATTCGTAAAAGAACAAAGAATGAATTCGTGCACTTCAGAACAATAAAAGCATTGTCAGAAATTGTGTTCGAAAACATTTTCAAAAATTAATTGAAATTAAACAAAATGTTGCATGGAAATTAAATCGGTATCATTGAAAAAGCTATTTTTTAAATTTAAGAAGATGTTTAAGTGGAATTTGTACAATAATATACTCCAAAGTTATTGCAGGAAAACATTAAAATTTAATATAATTTTTAATTGATTAATGCTCTAATTAAAATTTAGTAAAATCTTCTTAGTGAGTACCTACTACCCAAGAAGCAACCACTAACCAAATTTAAAGTTTCTAGTCCCAGTGGTTTGGGAGATTCGGTGATGAGCCATTGGGTAACTTTCTCTTTTATATTGTAATATTCGTAAAGAATAAAAATATATATATATTTGTAGAATTATTAAAATATTTAAAGGAAAAAAGTTAATTAGATAAAAAAAATAATTTGGTCATAAAAGAAATTAATTTAAAAATATCGTTTGGCTGAACAAGAAATTAATTTAAAAATATCGTTTGGCTGAAAAAGAAATAAATTTAAAAATATCGTTTGGCTGAAAAAGAAATTAATTTAAAAATATCGTTTGGCTGAAAAAGAAATTAATTTAAAAAATCGTTTGGTATTAATTCTTTTCTAGGGGTTATAAAAATAGTGCGGCAACGATATATTTGTCTTTTGCTAACGTTGCCTAGCAATGGAAAAGAATAATGATTGAACATGTAATTCGATGTCAGTCAATGATGTAACGTTTGTGATGTAAGTGTATGTGTTTATTTTACATGTTTGTGCTGTGGAAGACGTCCAATTATTTTTGATAAAGAAGGCTCCACGATTATTCATGATATTCTGAAATACATCACAATATATATAAATAAGACTTTTTTACTTTAAATGTTTAGTACTAATAGGAAAATTCTGCTGATGTTGTTTTTCGAGAGGGTATTGTTTCTTTCAAGGATATAGAACAAAATCAAATTTATGCATCGAACCGATAAAGCTTGACTCAGACTATTTCAGTTATCTCCTAAATACTGTGGACAGCACTCAGAATGATTCTCTGGTGTTTTCGCCAACCTTAAATTGAATTTCTGTTCTTTGATTCAAGAATTATTGTTTGCAAGCAATTGTTAAGCTCAAAGAAATGGAAATCTGCCACTGCTTAAGTTAAACTTGATGCCTTGTGTATCCAAAAATTCCAAGTCTAGTTCTGTGGTGAGCCATTAAATAAAAGCTCTGAGCTACGAGGATCGTTTTTCTTTCGACCTCCGATTGAACTGCAACACAGACAAACAGGTGGTAGGATGTTGGGATGCGCGGTGGGCCATTGCGCATGTCTCTAACTATAACATCTGCTACTACCGACGTCAGCTCGCGATTTTCGGATGAGCTGTCGGCATCAGTATTGCCGAAAAAGGCCAAATTATGGAAATTTGGCCTTCTTCCAAAGCCCTTGGCCTTAGGAATTTTCATTTGGCCTTAAATTCAATTTTGGCCTTTTTTGACTTTATTTTCATTAATGACTTTTAGAAAAAAATTTAATTACTTATTCTATTGTTTTTTAATAAATTTTAGATATTACACATTTCAAATGATGCATAATGAGCTGTCGAACGAAATAGCTCCTGAATAGAACAAGGATGTTCGAAATTTCTTTCACTTAAACTTCAGTTTAATAAGAGAGCATTGAACATGTGCCTATCAAGTGGGATTTATTTTCATGAAGGATGGCCTCTTTTCTTATAGCAAATGATGTTTTTAATCGATTTGTCAAATTTGGCCTTATTTTTAAGGAGGTTTGGCCTTATTTTGCTGTTTTGATCTGGCAACCCTGGTCGGCATGCAAACATGGCTAGTTGAACTGATGCTCCCGCCAAGTGTAGTGTTATTCCTTTTCTTCAAACAGAAGAAAACAGTACAGCAGAAATTAACCGAAGAATGTGCCGAGTGTGCGGTGAAAACTTTATGAGAAATGGTGTTATGCGGGAATGGTGCAGAAAATTTAAAGACGGAAGAACCGTCGTCCATGATGAAGAGAGACATGACATGACGCCACCCCACACCCCTGGTGCCTATAACCTCAAGGATTATCTAACCAGTTGGGTGTGTGCAGGGTGGACGAGAACAACAAATTCCACCACAGGGTCCTGGGAACCCACACGAATGCCATACCCCGAATAGCTTTATATTCGCCCCTCCCCATGGTCTAAACTTAAGAAAAAACCCAAAACCTAAACTGGAGAAATTACTGAATCAGAACAAATATATGCCTTGTCAGGGCAACACACTCTTAAAGAGTTTGACATTTACAGACATAAATGATAAAAAAATTTTAACAACAGAACTTGATTAAATATAAAACATGCAGGAAACACACAAAAAAGTTTGAAAAATATACACAATTAAACAAAAATATCAGAAAAATACTGTTCTGAATAAAAAATTAACAAAGAGATTATAAAATAATAATAATATTAATTTGGACACAAATTGTTTGTACTGTTGGTATTATGGCAGTTGATTACTCTTGTTCCTAAAAATCCACCTTCTTCCGGGTTTAAACCATATGCACTCTGAAAATTTCAGTGGAGTGCGAATCTGAGGATGTACAGGGAATTTGTATTCAAGCAGTTTTCATTTTTCTCAGATTTCCCTAGGGTTGTCCATTAGGAGTTTGTCTCTCTTGTTACTGTCTGACGGTTACTTGACTGTATGAGACAATTACCTATTAACAAAACGCACAAAAACACAGACGGGTTTGTTTAAACAAGGTACAAAAGCTGAAGACGCAATCAGACTTTTTCAAATGTTTGCACTGGATGGTTTGCTGACGAGAAGTTGATGTCGGTGAGAAAGGTTTGCTAATGAAAGAAAAACTGATTGGACCCTTGAGTTAGTTATAAGTTGATGTATTGGAGGGACAATGGCGCAAGTCTGTCGCAACAGAAGATCTTGATCAACGAGTTCCCGGGAGCTCATTGAGTTCCCTCTCAAAGGGGACATGTCTGAACACCCTGAGTATAGCCCCGACTTAGCGACGAGTGATTTTCATCTCTTTCTTGAGTTGAAGAACTGGTTAGGAGGCCGAAGCTTCCAGACAGAACGCCGTCCCATGTCCCCGTGCCTGATACCATTACAGTATCCGTACCGGTTAGATGGACATGGGACGGAAGATACAAACCCCCACCTCCCACGGGGCCAATGAGACCCTGCACCAGGGAGCCGCCCCCCGAACAACTTTATTGAGAGAAAAACCAAAAAAAATACATATGCAACTTTACAGTAACAGATAAATATTTACAGACTTTGTACATCGATGGAATTAGTTGCGGGTCTCCCGCAGATTTGAGGCCCGTTCTCAGGAAATGGTATAACATTATAATTAATTAAATGATTATACTTAGAGGCATATACACTCTGTCCCAAAAGTTTATAGAATCTAGTAATTATATGTTTTAGCAAAATGGAAAGGCACACAAACACCAATTACCAATATGTTTATTCAAACCACATGCGACTTGCATTCAACTAAATATTTAGAAAAAATAACAATTTTTATTTCAATTATATAGCAAAATGGAAATATTAGGTGTCCCAAAAGTTTATAGAATATATGACATTTCAACAAAAGGTGCTCAATACGATGTTCATAATAGTTTAAAGTCTTTCCATTTCTCAGAATGACATTGTTTACACGTTTTTCCATCGACATATTTAAGGTTTGTAATATCTCTGGTTCCAAGTTGTACCATACACTTTCAATGGCTGTCTTCAAGGCATTCACTGAATAAAATTGCCCTCCATTCTCATATACCTTCCGAAGACATAATGCCCCACACATTTTCAATTGGGTTTAGATTAGGACTCATAGGTGGAAACTCAAGAACAGTAACATTTTTCGAGTTTAAATAATTTTTCGTAGCATTGGAGGTATGGATGGGAGCATCATCATGCTGATGTTACCAATTTCGTTCCCCTATGTTTTCTGCAAATGGCATAAGATGAGTTTCTAGTATTTCTATGTATTTAGGAGAATTTGTCCACCCTCTGAAAAGGCCAAACCCACTTGACCGTTGAAACTGTAAGCAGCCCACACCATCACAGATCCACCACCACTTTGCCTACTGAAAAAGCTCCTGGGCACTTTTCATAAATCATGCCAATATTTTATATTCCCGTCAGGTGTATCGAGGTTCCATTTTTTTCATCACTGAAAAGGACAGCCATCCATTTATCACCATATGACATATGATCACGAGCCCATTGTAATCTCTTACTAATGTGAAGCTTTGAGAGTTGTAATCGGCGAGCCATTTTTGCGTGGATCATATAACCAGATTCTATAATTCATCTATGAACAGTGTTCTTTGAGATTTGCAACCGGAAGCCCCAGTAATTTCGCGAACCGACATTTTCTGACTTGAAAGCCATTCTTTGTATCCGTTTATCACTGCGAATATCCGTCACACGTGGTCTTCTTGAACGAGGTTTTGGCTCATATGGCGTCTTACGAGTTAATACACGTTAAATCATGCTTTTAGAACGATTTAAAAGTTTCAATATTTGCTTAACAGTCTTACAGAGCAATTTGAAATGCAGAATTTTACTCACTTCCTCATTAGAGAGCTGCTACGCTTTAAGCATCTTGAAACGCAGAACAAACGAACGCTTTCCTATTCTTACAACGTATTTATTAGGCTCCAGATCGGCGTCATGATTATCAATACCATATTTGCATAAAATTGCATTTGTCTATAAACTTTTGGGACAGGTTATCTCAGTTTATTCTACGATTTAAAAATTGGCATTAAATATACGGGGTCGAACTGCTGTTTCAATTTAATAGACATAATATATCTATACAGTAAGTTACATCGAAATATATCATATACAACAAAAAAGATAGGCAAAATACGAGAGTCTATAAACTTTTGGGACAGAGTGTATAAGTATTTACAGCAAAAATTAAAAAAAACTGATTTTAACACTTGAATATGTTTGATTAATGAAGGGATTAATACGTACGCTAGATGAAACATTCAAATATTTTATGTACAAAAACTTAATATTTATATAAATTTTACATAGATATGATTGATAGTTATGATTAGATTTTGACTTGCTGATTGTTATACTAGACTTTGATGATTACATTTAAATTATATACAAGAAGAGACGCTACGTGGATG
The DNA here is from genome assembly GCA_013235015.1 of Araneus ventricosus. Lineage (NCBI taxonomy): Eukaryota > Metazoa > Arthropoda > Arachnida > Araneae > Araneidae > Araneus > Araneus ventricosus. Next base: position 65,962 of record BGPR01004296.1, on the reverse strand, counting down.
CGATCTTCTCTGACTTCAGGAAAATGATTATACAATATAACAGATTATACAGGAGAGATGCTCGTTATTAATGGAGATAAACACTTGATTCTTATTTCAGGTGAAGTGGTTATACAATTAAAGGAAGCTTGGATTTGAGGAGCTTCAAAGCAACTTTAAGGTGCATCTCACGTCACTGGCGGCAATGTTCTTCGAAGAGGGAATCGGAAACCTGGTCAACCGATATGACAAATGCCTGAATCTTCACGGCGATTATATCGAAAAGTAACCATGTTTGTACATAACTTTTGGTGATAAATTCATATTGTCTTTTATGGTTCATTGGAGGTTGGAAAAAACGACCCTTGTATGTTTGCTGAGTTAGTGACTCGGAATTTTGATTCGGCAAAGCACCAACTGAGACCGAAATATTGAAGGCAGGAGTTATTCTGGTGTAGCTTTGTGATCATGTGTCCACGAAAAGCTGCGGTTACCTAAATCGCGCTCTTCAGATGAAACAAGTAACGCCTTCATCAGCTGTCTATCTTTTCGAAGTTATGCATCGCTGTCATTACCAGCATATCTTTGTGTGGCATTTGTTGAATCTCTGAATAGATAGAGCATAATCTTTCTGATACACTAGGAATACATAGACTAACCCCAAGACTGTATGATCCTCTAAGCAACAATTATGTTTATTGCCTAGATGCAGACTGATATGCAGCCGGTTAATTGTTACTTTAAATTCTGTTCGAAGAATTTCATCAAAAATGTAAGGTTTTAAAGGAATTAACATTGAAAATTAATGAACTTCAATTTCCGCGCCTTCGGATCTATAGTATTAATTCACTTACTCTGAAATATTGCAATAATGTCATATTAATATCTGAGTTAAAGGCAAGTGAAACCATAATGGCTGTGCTTAAGGTATCCGACTAGGTTGAAAAAGCGATTTTCGAAGAAAAATTCAAAAACTACGTATTTTATGATCTAAAAACATAGTCACAACTTCTAAGATTCTAAAACAGACTTCGTTTTCATTCTTATTCCTTGAATATTTCATTCCTTGAAATTTATTTGAGCTAATGTGTTATTATATTTTTTCTGAAAAATGGAAATTTTCCGTTTTCTGAAAAATGAAAATTTCACTAAAATTGGACCACGAAAAATGTGATATTTCCAAAACAATTCATTGAAACAGCGCACACACGTGTAAAACATCTTTGAAGGTGTAATAAACCGCAGACTTTATGATAGATTTATTTAGTAATGTTTTGGAGGCACTTTCAGTTCGAAATATAAGATAATTTTGTTGAAAAATCAATGACGCCAACTTTGAATGCTCTTAAAATATTTATTTATTAAAATAAATTTTATCTTGCAGTCTATTACATTCGTTAAATAGCTTGAGAAGGATGCATGCGAAATTAAAATTCAACATGCCCCATATTTTTTCAATTCTACTTTTTTTCTTAACATTGAAATTTTTATTGATATACTTTAAAAAAAATATTATTTTAAAAATTACCGATGATATATGAGTTTTTATTTTTAATTGTAAGTATTTAAGCCTATTTTTGTTATTTAACTCAGTAAGTCTTTTTTTGCATACTTTTTTAAAATTTTATCTCCGAACCTAGTCGGCTACCTTAAACAGAGATTTCATCCATTAATTAAACATAATAATGAGTACAAAACACTTAAGGTATCCGACTAGTTTAAAATCGTCGTTTTTGAAAAAATTATAAAAACAATTTTATGACTTAATTTTGTAGTCTGTTTAATCAGCTTCCCAAAATTGTCTCACTTTCTACTCTACGTGAATTACAAATGGAGTTACAGCTGTTTTATTACCGAACTGTAAGCATTATTTTATGTTGTATGAAAACTTTAAATGTGTTTTCTGAGAAATGATATTTTTGAGGAAAACTGTCGACCGTAACAATGATTTCTCAAACAGTTATTCAAGTATTGATATGAAATTTTCTGAGATTGTTTTCTGTAATATGCTTGATGTTTTCCTCTAAAAACTAAGGTCAATTTTAAAATCAAGTATTATTTTTAAGTGCTTAAATATAAACGAAAAGCATTTTTTATGAAAAATTACCAGTTTAGTAACTATGTTCAGCTATATCTCAAAACTGTTTTGAAGTACAAGAAATATTTTATAGCATAACACAGATAACTGTCATAAAAATGTACTCCTACAAGGATTTATGTATATTTACAATATGATTTTGTCTATGGCTGTTAGCGTAAGGCAAATATTTTAGTTATTTTTCTTCAAATTTCTCAGTTTTTTTTTTTAAATATTATTTTGAGAGCCTAATTTTACAATATTTTCATAGTTTTAAAACTTGCAGTTGAAAAATAACATTAAAATATATATATACGTTTTTTTTTCAAAAAAATGTCTCCGAACACAGTCGGATACCTTAAAGTCAATATTATACAGATTTCATCAAAATATGTTCCTCTTTAAGGCGGTATGGAGTTTACCTTAAGGATAAATGCCAATTATAAACCTCATCTCTCGGAAAATTCCTATTACGCTTGATTCGTAGAAAGATTCCAATTGAACTTACAAATGGCTCAGAAACACAGGTTACCGAAATCTTTTGTTCATTCATATGTATCAGAAGGAACAGTTTCTCCTCAGCAAACCCATTCAAAAAATTTTCATTGATTTCTCTCGTCCGAATTTCTATTCGATTCTCCAGTCAAAGGAAACGTCAGAGCGCTAAACAAAGACAGTCAAGACAGTTCAGGAATTAATGACACACATCCTGCGCCAAGAAAAAACCGACAAAAGACACGAGACCATCCCTGTGGTAAGACAAAGCGAGAAGCAAAAGCTCACTCCTTGTGTGGTAACAGCCAATTATATACTGAGAACGAACAATAGAACAATATACCCTGAAGTTAACGCTCAGATTAAATGGGATAATTAAGTACCACACTTAAAA
>BGPR01004296.1:49295-63007 GCA_013235015.1 Araneus ventricosus | reverse complement strand
GTTAACGCTCAGATTAAATGGGATAATTAAGTACCACACTTAAAAGTTTGCATCTCTGGTAGCTGCCTTCCTGGTAGCATAAACTTCTGTAGAAACTATTTTACTCCGATTTCTTTTGTGAGAGGTTTCCCCACTCATTCACTTTTTTTTATCGGCAACTCCAGCTTTTCTGGAAGGTAAAAGTGGAAATGTTTAGTTTGCGCGTAATTCCCTCCTGGTCTTGCTGTGATAGAAACTTCATTGATAATGGAATAAAGTGCGTTTGGATAAGCGCAGGTGTCTGGCGGCGATGTGGTTTTTTTTTCGTTATCTGGTTAAATTAAATGATTAGATATCTTTGTTTTTGCGTGAATTAGTGGCTTAAGAGGTGGATTTAAATTGGATTAGTAACCAAACGATATACTCATTTAATCAGGAGAGTTAGAAATAGGAAGCTCTTAAGTGAGCTTAATTGCTTGGTTTATCTTTCCTTAACCATCTTACTGCTTATCCTGCGATTTCCGCGGGTTGGAATTAAATCTTTTTTCTGCTGCACCTGCGATGTTCGCAAGTTAAGGTATCCGACTGTCTTCGGAGACATTTTTTTGAAAAATAACTTATATATATTTTTATCGTTATTTTTCAACTGCATATGTTTTAAAACTATGAAAATATTGTAAAATTAACCTTTCAAAACAATATTTTTTTAAAAAAACTGAGAAATTTGAAGAAAAATGACTAAAATATTTGTCTTATGCTAACAGCCATAAACAAAATCATATTCTAAATATACAGAAATCCTTGTAGGGGTACATTTTTATGACAGTTATCTGTGTTATGCTCTCAAATATTTCTTGTACTTCAAAATAGTTTTGAGATATATCTGAACATAGTTACTAAACTGGTAATTTTTCATAAAAAATGCTTTTAGTTTATGTTTAAACACTTAAAAATATTACTTGATTTTAAAATTGATCTTAGTTTTTAGAGGAAAACATCAAGTATATTACAGGAAACAATCTCAGAAAATTTCATATCAATACTTGAATAAATGTTTGAGAAATCATTGTTACGGTCGACAGTTTTCCTCAAAAATATCATTTCTCGGAAAACGCATTTAAAGTTTTCATGCAACTTAAAATAATGCTTACAGTTCGGTAATGGAACAGCTGTAACTCCATTTATAATTCACGTAGAGTAAAAAGTGAGATAGTTTTAGAAAGGTTACAAAATTAAGGCATAAAAATACTTTTGGTTATTTCATCAAAAACGACGATTTTAAACCAGTCGGATACCTTTGCGTTTATTTAGTACTTTTAAATAGTTGAATCATATTATATTAATGACGCCTTGAATGTAAATGCCAATTCGCTTGATCCAACGGTATTTGAACATGTTTTCAAACACTGCATCTAAACAATAATTTAAAAATATTCGACATTCGGAAGATTAATTAACGAAAATAAAAATTTGTAGATTAAGGATGATGTTTTTCCGGAATGGAAGATAGATTTAAAGCATTAAATCAACAGGGTGTAAGTAATTTGTATCTAATTTTTAAGGAGAGATTTGTAATTGTTTAAGTAATTTTGGGCTATGATATATTTATTAATTAAACAATTAGGTAAATTTAATTAATAATTAATTTGATTAATTCGTTAATTCGTAAAAAATGAAACTGCAGCATTTAAGATAAAAAAATTAATTTGTATTCTAAATAAAAATTTAAATAAAAAGTTAAAGAAGTGAAAATGGGCACAACATAAAATAAAATAAAACCTTCATATAAATAGATTTTCTTTGTTTGCTTATCGTCATTTTTACGATAAACAAGAGCTTACCGAGATCTTAGCTCTTAGAGCTATTAGGTACCGAGAGCTTAGCTCTTACAGCTATTAGATACCTACAGCTTAGTTCTTAGAGCTATTAGGTACCTAGAGCTTGGCTCTTAGAGCTATTAGGCACCTAGAGCTTAGTTCTTAGCGCTGTTAGGTACCGAGAGCTTAGTTCTTAAAGCTATTATGTACCGAGAGCTTAGCTCTTAGAGCTATTAGGTACCGAGAGCTTAGGTCTTAGAGCTATTAAGGATGGACGTCGTTATTTTGGAAGATTTTCAAATGACGAGTTCGACACCTTAGCAGACACTTTGGTTTTAAAACTTTCAGCTCATTCTAAAATGATAACGATACTTCCAATATGACCAACCGTGATCATATGATAGATCTTAGGTTTAATATTCTTCTTTTTTGAAAATTCTTTTTTTAACATAATGAAAGATATCCTGGATTAAATTTTATACATCTGTATGAATTTATCATCTGAATTGATCAACAAATCATAGGCTTCAGAGTCCCATGACAATCATGTTCTGGAATACCAGAAATTTATGAAATTTTGTGCATCAACAGCATATCTAATAAGTTAATGATCTGAAATCCATCAAAATCGCGAAGACACATAACCTGATGATTATAGTTGTTTTTTTAATGTATATACATCACATACGAAGAAGTAAATAAATAATGTGATTATTCATTTTGTTTTTTTTCTTATTGAATCTCAATTATCTTTTTAATGCGTTACTTTTCATGCAAACTTATTTTTGCAAAACACTTACTTCACCGTCACTCTAATAGCATCAGTACTTCCAAAATTTAATATTTCAAATTATCTCTACTAATAATAAAGGAAAATGTATGTGTGTGTTTGTCTGTATGCGTGTGTTTGTCTGTCTGCGTGTTGGCGCTCTACAGGTCAGACCGCTGGACCTGGAACTACGAAATTTGGCATAAAAATACTTTAGAGGATGGAAATGTGCACCTCGGAGCTTTTTTTGAAATTTTAATTAATTAAAAATTAAGCGAAATTTTTGGGTATTTCCTTAATAACTTCCGAAATTATTACAGCACAAAAATTATTTTTACACCATCTGAAAGTGCAAAACATTACCTTTCCAATGATACCAATTAAATTGTCGTACTTTACTTTCTCGAATTTCAATAAATTTTTAAGAATATTTTTTGGTATAATTTACAAGAATACTTTTCATTGTTGTAAAGCAACTCAAACCGTTTTCATTGTTAAAAAAAATATGCAATTTCATATTTCTCTTTCATTGTTGCAATCTGAGATAATATCTATCCTAATACATCTTGCTTTCATATTTTATTTCTGAAACCAGGTGAAATCTGTAAACCAAGCTCTCCGAGATATTGCTTTGCTTACATTAAGAAATATATCCAGTAATCTGAATGGTTATATTCTTGCTATCGGTATTATTCTATTGTATTCTAGTTTTGAATCTGCATGGATGAATGCCTCTCATGAAGTCATCCACCGGATTCTTACTCCTTATCGTTGTTTGTTATTATTTTTGTATTTTTAACTCTCACAATCGAAATTTCCCATAATTCGTATTTATCTTTGTACTTCGCAATTTTTCCGAATGATGCAGAACTTACGTACACCAATTAAATTGCTTCTATTATTTTTTTTTGTCTTTTTAGATATTCAACCCAAAAAGTAGATTATACAGCGCCATTTCTGTGAGCCAGGTAGAACAATGCAAAAAAACTTACAGATTGAATATTTATACAGCTAAGGGAAACTTCGAACGATCTGAAAGTGGATTTGAAGAATAATTAGGTAATGAAAATTTAAAACAAATATTTCTCATTTATTCCTGCTTTCAATAGCTTTTTTTGTAAGCTTTGCCTTTAAAAGAGCTGATTTTAAATAAGGAAATATTTTTCTGTGCTCTTTATCATATAAGACTGGGAAAATTAAACTGATAAATTGCGAAAAAAAGCTATCAGTTAAAAATATACAAAATATACAATTTTTGAAGATCTGTTTCACAAAAATATGTATAACTTCATTTAAAAAGTAATGATGAATAATCTGTCAAATATAAACACTGTATTATTAAAGGATCTTGACACAGAGTCCAATCGTACATTTAGTGCAAATGTAATTTCGTCACATATAAATAAAGTATAAAAATTCTCAAAACTTATTCAAATTATAATAATTTATTTAAAAATTTTATTATTTTATTTTAATAATGATATTTTTTAAATATATCATTGACTTAATAATGTGATTACCAGTTTTCGAATTTGTCTAAACGTGGCTATTACATCCATATTTTTTACAAAACTACAAATAAACAAAGTATACAAATTTGAAAACCTTGTTCAAATTATAATTGATTTAAAAATTATATTATTTTAGGTTAATAATGGTATTTTTTAAATATATCATTGACTTAATAATGTGATTACCAGTCTTAAATTTTCTAAACGTGGCTACTACATCCATATTTTTTACTATTATATAATAATTCCTGTTGTAAACTTAGCAAAAGAAGGATGGAGTTGAAAAACAACACTGAAATGGCAGATTTGGATTTAGTTTACGAAGCAAGAAATGGAAAATGGCTAGCAGTCATATCACTTCCAAGCCAAACAGACGGATGCTTCAACGTGAGCTTTCTTCAAGCATTAAATTCTTGATAAAATGTAAAAATAATTGAAAAGAATTTAAACATTATACTCTTTATGAAAAAAGATAACACACATTTATACAAAATGTTAAATTTCCACAAATTATTCTTGTATTAAATTATTTTCGTATTAAAAATATCTTATTCTGCCACTGAACATTTCAGCACCAATATATTATGTAAAATTCTTTCTCTTATAAAATAACGCGTTTGAGTTCTAAGAGAATCAATAACATTCTTAATATCCAAAAAGTTTAGGTAAAGTTTATACAACAGAAGCGTTAAAAATGTGACTGAAAACAGTTTCTTCTAAATCACTTTTTAGGGATCCAGAAATAGAATAACATTCTTTACTTTAAAATACATTTTCATTTCTTCGATTTTTTTCCTCACGAGCCACTTACATCACCTTCTGTTTCGAACTGATATTTATTTTTTTTAAAAAAGAAATAACAAAAAAACTTCTTCGTGATGTTTTAGACAGATGATCAATTTTGTTATATAGACCGATTTTTATTTCTTCTGAATTTCATTCCATTTTTCTTGTTTCTTTTTCTTTCTTAGGTTTTAGCGCCTATGAGAAGTCGATGTAGAATAAAATACTTTCTTCTATTCAATCCGCTGTATGAAGCCACTGATGAAGGCTTTTAGAAACATCAGACGATTTTTATTGCTGTTTCTGTCATCGATTAAAGAATAAACGATGCATGAACTTGAATCGTTATCACCGATGACTTTTCCTTTTCGAATGAATTTTTCGTAAGTTGAGATCTCTAAAATTGCTCTGATAACAGCGGAATTTATTGCTTTACTTAATACTTGTGTTTCGTTTCAGTAGCTGCCACTGATGCTGAACTTTTAATACCTGCAATAAAACTATTTGGTAACTTTAATTATTTTATGCTGCCATGGATGGGATATTCAATGATGTTCTTTAATTTTATGTCTGCTCTTTGGAGGTATGTATTCTATAGAAACAAGTTAAAGAACATTGCTGGAACAACGGTCTTGGAGGCGTCGTTTCCAAGGAAGACACAGCTAATATTAGTGTTTCTAAAATTTTTACATTTGTACTCTAAAGTAAATTGAAATAGAAAATGGGAATCATAATTTTAACTCTGAAAAATTAAATTATGTGATTTAGCTCAGAAGGTATTGAGATAATTGTTGAAGTGATTATCACAGATAACTTCTGCATGTATTTCAAAGTAGTTCCTCTGCTTTTCGTTGAAACAAAACTTGGAATTTATGTTCCTAAGTGAATAATGAATAAAGTATGCTGATTTTTAATTGATAACTAAATTAATATGAAACAAAAGCAATCCACCATATATCGGAAAGTTGAATCATTATAAATGTAATAATTTTTTTCTTTGAAAACATTAGTGGAGAATTTTAAATTTTGAAATATATAGGTATATATGTTACTGTGAAAGACCGAAATTGGAGAATGTCGACTTTCACCGGTGAAAGTCGACACATACCAAATACGTCGGTGAAAGACCGAATATTTGATTTTAGTCTTGTGCATTCGGACCATCACCGGTGTATGTCGACAAGCACATATATGCTCTGGTGAAGGTCCGAAAGAGAAGGCCAACAGAGAGGCAGCATCCCTTCTTCTTTCGCTAGAATCTAAAGCTACATGTCCAAAAAACAAATCTCGGGATGCCCTTTAAATATACCACGGCATTTAAGGTATCCGACTGGTTTAAAATCGTTTTTGATGAAATTATCAAAAAAAATGTTTTATGACTTAATTTTATAGCCTGTTTAATAAGCTTTCTAAAACTGTCTCACTTTTTACTCTACGTGAATTACAAATGGAGTTACAGCTGTTTTATTACCGAACTGTAAGCATTATTTTATGTTGCATGAAAACTTTAAATGCGTTTTCTGAGAAATGATATTTTTGAGGAAAACTGTCGACCGTAACAATGATTTCTCAAAAAGTTATTTAAGTATTGATATGAAATTTTCTGAGATTGTTTTCTGTAATATGCTTGATGTTTTCCTCTAAAAACTAAGGCCAATTTTAAAATCAAGTATTATTTTTAAGTGCTTAAATATAAACGAAAAGCATTTTTTATGAAAAAAATACTAGTTTAGTAACTATGTTCAGCTATATCTCAAAACTATTTTGAAGTACAAGAAATATTTTAGAGAATAACACAGACAAATGTCATAAAAATGTACTCCTACAAGGATTTATGTATATTTAGAATATGATTTTGTCTATGGTTGTTAGCGTAAGGCAAATATTTTAGACATTTTTCTTCAAATTTCTCAATTTTTAAAAAAAATATTATTTTGAAAGCCAAATTTTACAATATTTTCATAGTTTTAAACATATGCAGTTGAAAAATAACATTAAAAAAATATATAAGTCATTTAAAAAAAAATGTTTCCGAACACAGTCGGATACCTTAAATTCTCCGGGGTGAGTCAAGCAGTTAAAACTCCTCTACAGAGTGACGAACCCCTCTCCTCACCGTGATTGGTCACTCCTCTCAGCAAGAGAGGCAAAAAAGTTACGTCACCCTTGTGACGTTCTATCGCGCCTGAAACACGGAGAAGAAAATGCAAACCTCCGACATATTCGACATTCTCCATTAGTGCATGATGAATGCCGAAATTTGCTGGTGTAAGTGAGAAATAAGGATATTTGGCAAATATTTTGGGCATACACCAAGCGACTATGTGAATGTTGACATTCTCCAAATTTCGGTCTTTCACGGTAACATATATTGTATAATTTTGTCTTGATATATCAAATATTGTAGGGGAAAACCGTGTAGGTAAGGTTCGAAGAGCTGTTGGAGCTAAAATATTCGATATAGAGCTTGCCAACTTTTATTAAAATATTCATTGTTTATCGAAGTACACTACATTTTCCCATAAAAAGCACAGTTTCATTACTTATTTTATCAATGATTTTTTTTATAAAAATGTCAAACTACCCGGTATTACCCCACTAGTAACGTAAAACCGGGTACACATGTTACAGGTATTGGAAATTAGGAAAACTCGATTTTCAGTTGAAAAGTTACAATCATTTTTATTTTATATGACAATTTAAGAATATTAGTTTCGAAATTCACATATAAAGCAATTCTTTTCTTCCTCCACGCCACTACAAATTTCGTGGACGCAGCTAAGACAGTTTTTACATTGGATTAACTCTTCTTATTTATTTAAATTAGAAAATACATCATTAAAATATAAACAATCAAAGTCTGGTGTATTTTTACCGTTTTAATCGGAGGAATCATCAATACTGATTTTTCCACTTACGCCACATGAAGTACCCAGGTTTACATCCCGAGTGTTGAGGTTATGATACCGAAATAGAACTCAGCAATTATTGGAGTATATCCTTATTGTTAGACAGGATATATATCCTTAGGAAACGTATAATAAGCTGGACTAAATATAGTTTTTATAACTGTAATGATTTTTAAGTAAGGATAGTTTAAAATCAAACGAACGTTAGAGAGCTGACGTCTTAAAACAAATAAACCGTCACAGATGCAGTTGTAAGGGATTGGACTTGATAGTTGCTGTTTCCTGCGGTAGATGGCGCGGCACAAACATGTTTCGTATAGAGTTCAGTTGGCTGTCGGTCGTCGTTTTGGCGGGAATGAAGAGGTTGATATGATTTTTGTGTGGCCATGACTCGAAATATAAGAATTGTAATGTATAATTTTCTTATCTTTTATGTTAAATGTATTTGTGTGCTTGTCTATTTATGTCGTGCTAGTCCTGTGTGTCATTAATAAACTAAATTAAAAAAGAAATATTGCCTAATTTCTCGGCTGTATTTTTATATGACAATACACAGTGAATTCGACAGCAACAGCACGCCACACTGTCTGTTACTTTTTCTTGACCAGTAGAGTGTAATTTAATATCTGTCTGATCGATAGGAAAAATAATAGCGCCAGAATCAAGGGTACCCGGTTTATCCCATTCTCCCAAATATATTTATATCTTGAATAATATGCTGTCACTTTAATATCGTGCATATATGAAACAAATACAACTAAAAATAAAATGATGAGCTTTAGCGCAATAAGTAGTGGGTTAATTGTTGAAATTATTTTAATGGATGTGTTCTCCATGTATTTTCAACTTGTTCAATAGCTTTTCGTTGGAACCTAACTTGAAATTTATGTCGTAAGTGAATAATGAATGGATTATAGGGATTTTTAATGTGAAGATATAATTTTGCATGAAATCAATTAAAAATTGCTTTGGTTGCGGAGCATAGAAGTTCATCATACTTTAGAAATACCTACCGATTGAATTACTTCATCTGATTAAATTTTAAGGTTATTCGGCTTTCAATGCAGTTAGGAAAATTTTCCTTAGATTTAATGATCTTTTAAAGTTAATATTCGAATATAATAAATTAAAACAAATTATATGAATGGTTTGTTTCATATAATTTCTTATGCCTTTTCATTTACTTTTCCATTTTCATTTTCATTTATGCTTGAATGTGTTAAATAATGCAATTTTATTTCATTATGAGGATGAATTTATTCTCATAATGTTTATATCATAGTTTAATATTTGTTAATAAAATTCCACGTTGCAAGTTAGTTTCCCATTTCGCGCTGTTGCTTTGATGGTTTAAAAATACCATTGATTCTAGAAAAAAATCGTTCTAAATCTATTACTTTTTATTGTCCTTAATTAAGAAAAGATAAATCAATTCTTAAACATCTCTTAAGCTTTACTTTTGGCCGTCTTTCCTATTTAAAGTCATAGGTCATTAGATTACCATTGAAATTTAAGGTATCCGACTGGTTTAAAATCGTCGTTTTTGATGAAATCATCAAAAAAATTTTATGACTTAATTTTGTAGCCTGTTTAATAAGCTTTCTAAAACTGTCTCACCTTTTACTCTACGTGAATTACAAATGGAGCTACAGCTGTTTTATTACCGAACTGCAAACATTATTTTATGTTGTATGAAAACTTTAAATGCGTTTTCTGAGAAATGATATTTTTGAGGAAAACTGTCGACCGTAACAATGCTTTCTCAAAACGTTATTCAAGTATTGATATGAAATTTTCTGAGATTGTTTTCTGTATTATGCTTGATGTTTTCCTCTAAAAACTAAGGTCAATTTTGAAATCAAGTAATATTTTTAAGTGTTTTAATATAAACAAAAAGCATTTTTTATGAAAAATTACCAGTTTAGTAATTACGTTCAGCTATATCTCAAAACTATTTTGAAGTACAAGAAAGATTTTAGAGCATGGCACAGATAACTGTCATAAAAATGTACTCCTACAAGGATTTATGTATATTTAGAATATGATTTTGTCTATGGATGCTAGCGTAAGGCAAATATTTTAGTCATTTTTCTTCAAATTTCTCAGTTTTTTTAAAAAATATTATTTTGAAAGCTTAATTTTACAATATTTTCATAGTTTTAAAACATATGCAGTTGAAAAATAACATTAAAAAATATATATAAGCTATTTTTCAAAAAAAATGTCTCCGAACACAGTCGGATACCTTAAACTAATATATTGTATTTTTTAATTTAACCGAAGTGAAAAAAAAATCATTGAACTACCGCAAATCCGAATTGAAGTTGGTATCACCACACATCCAGGAGGGAATTACGCGCAAACTAAACATTCTTCTTTAACTCCCAGAGAAATCGGTGTTGCTGAAAAAAAATGTGAGTAAGTGGGGAACCTCTCACAAAGGAATTCGAGGTAAAATAGTTTCTACAGAAGTTTATGCTACCTTTCAGGCAGCTACCACAGATAACAGACTTTTAGTGTGTTACTTAATTATCCCATTTTAATCTATGAGTTAACTTCAGGATACATTGGTCTATTGTTCCTTCTCAGTATATAATTGGCTTTCACCACAGAAGGAATGAGCTTCTGCTTTGCTCTTTGTCTTATCACAAGGATGGCCCCCTGCCTTTTGTAGTTTTTCTTCGAGCGAGATGTGTGTCATTAATTCCTGCACTGTCTTGACTGTCTTTCTTTTGAACTCTGTCGGTTCTTTTGACTGGAGTATCGAAATGAAATTAAGACGATGAAAATGTTTTGAATGGGTTTGCCGAAGTGAAAATCTTCCTTCTGGTATAACTGAATGCGCCAACGAATTTGTTAGCCTGAGTTTCTGTACCATTTGTTACTACACTTTTTGGACTTGGACGATTCATGTGTCAAACGAATTTTGTTGAAAAATTAGATTTATACTGACTTTCCTCTTAAAAGCTACACTCATACTATACTAAAGAAGAATGTATTCTTAAAGTGCATCGAACACATATTTTATCTGAATATTTTTTTATTAAGCTGTGTTCTGATAATTCTGTATCAACTAAGTATGAATTCTTTGTTCAAATACAATTACAGAAGCTTCACTTGCATTGAGCTTACTTGTTAAGATACCGCCATTTTAGAGGGCAAAAAATTAAGACCAGGAATCATAAGATAAGGAATTTGATGCTCGCAAAGACAAAAGTCAATTGTTTTAAAACATTGCGTTTTAAAAAACACCGCGCGTAATATTAAATCCTTCTTCATATCAGGCAAAAGCAGTTATCGCCTTGAAGGTTCTTCTGTAATGCGCCTTCCTTTGAAATGTGAAGGTATTTCTAAACATTCTTTCCCCAGCGCTCCGTAGGAAGTAAACAAAGCCACGATGTTTACGATGTTGTCGATGACAGCGAGATGCAGGCTTGACTATCGTACTGAGAACATCTGCTCACATCAGGAGGTACGTTGGATTCATCTGAAGAAAGCAAATGAGGCAACAGCATAAACGCCTTGCAGACATGATCACAAAATCCATACTGCGTAAGATCTCCTTGTATAGTATGTTAACTCGGTGATTTAAATTGTTGCTCTGCCTTATGAATTGCCAATGCTAATTTCAATTTCAGTAATCAGTTGCCAATTTCAATTGTTACGCTGCCTTATCAATTGCCAATGCTAATTCCAATTTCAGTAATCAGTTGCCAATTTCAGTTGTTACAATGCCTCATCAACATTCTCTACAGACTGGTTCTCGCTTCCTTGGTGGGTACACAATAATGCTTTGTGGTCGAGTTACCTCTATTCCGATGTCGTGACGTATACCTCCTAAGGACGGGGTTGGACAGTGGTCATTGATGACCCTTAGGACTCTACCTAAAGTTACCATATTAGTGTTTCGACTATCATTCAGATCAACCCGGATGTCAAAGCCCGGCCGCGGTAGCTAATTTGTGGTTGTGGTACTACAGACCTGTGGACAGTGCACGAGTCGATATTCGAGCACGACTGGGAACTGGTCTATATCAACTATTATGTTTGTCAGTACTAAAAGGTGAAGGAACTAAGGTAGAATGTACTTGGTGGTCCCTTGGTTGATATTTCTATATCTGTCAACAGTCACCTCTGAAATGTGAACAACGGTGAAATGGACTCATTGAAATGGAAATCCTACATTTTATTGCTGAAGACAGGTTAAATAGGTTAGGATCAAGACAGGTTAGGATCTTTAGAGGTTAGGAACATTACAGATTAGGATCAAGACAGGTTTAGATCAAGACAGGTTGGGATCATGACAGGTTAAGATCAAGACGGGTTAGGATCAAGACAGGTTAGGATCAAGACAGGTTAAGTTCCGAAAATGTATGGAAATACATTTTCGGAACCTAACCTGTCTTGATTACATTTCTTGAGTTCGCCAGATTGTGGCAAATACAGGGGGGACTATCGTGCTGCTGCCACCCCTAGAATTAAGCCAGAAAACTTTATTTTATTTAAAATCACTGCAAGTGTTTGTTCTTAACTTCCCCCTTTTAAAAAAAATAATAATAACGTGACAACATTACTTTCTGGCTTGACAGGCTCGAATTTTTTTTTTACTTTTCTAGTTATTCATCCTTATTAGTTGCACTTGTAGCGTTGACGCGGTCGAAGACATTATTTAATTAGTTACTTCATTGCATTTTTTTATTAAATTATCGAAAGTATTGTAGTGTATTTTATTATAATTATTGTCCGGCGAGTCAAGTCTGTAAAGTTAAAGTGTTTTGGTTTACATAAGCCATGAGGTTTGAGATTCGTCACGACACGACAAAATTTTTATTACCCCGCGCGCCCCCCCCCCCGCCAGACACAAATCCTGGATTCGCCACTGTCGCCAGATTTCATATGCATTTGGTGTAAATGAATATCTGGCTGATAATTTGGTGTACGACATTCCCGTGAACAATACTGAGCATATTATCTCACATACCTCCGCAACTTCCATGGCACTGAAATATCTGCCATGTATTTTCCAGAATATTCGTGATTTGATACGCCAACGATGTCAGCCATGCGTTACAAGTCATAGATACACCTTCGATCAATTCGTATGACCATTACACATTTCGTAATGTAGTCACTAATGCATTCTAATATAATTCACGCTGTTCATATATATGTATGCATTTCTAGCGCTTTCTACACATTAGCATAAGACAACGTTTCTCGCCGTATACTGCTATAGACTACCGATACATTTTCACCGACAGCAATTCACTCTTTCCCAGAAATTTGCAATCAAGGTTGAGAAGCACTCTATATTTTAAAGCAACAATTTAGAAGTTGTTAATAATATAGCAATAATTTATGTAGGAAGCGAAGTGATCTGCCATATGAGAGAAAATCCTTAACCCTTTCACCGCGTATCCCGAGATTGGAAGTAAGTCTATTTTCTGCTGCATGCTGCGATTTTCGCAAGCTTATGTCTTATTTATTGCTGTTATAGCATTGAATCATATTATAGTATTAATGCTTGGCATATAAATAACAATTCGCTTGGTTCCAACAGTATTTCAACAGGTTGCAAACGTTGCATCTAAACAGTGATTTTAAAAATGCCAGCAAGATAGTTAATTCGCATTAACGTATAAGCACATTAGGCATAAAAGATTAGTACAGTCGACGCTCGTTATAACGACCACACAATATAAAGACCATTCCATTATAACGATCCGTGATAAAATCTCCAACTGTGTTTCCCTATGCACTCTATGTTATTTAACTTCCGGTATAACGAC
This sequence comes from Araneus ventricosus, assembly GCA_013235015.1. NCBI lineage: Eukaryota > Metazoa > Arthropoda > Arachnida > Araneae > Araneidae > Araneus > Araneus ventricosus. The sequence continues at coordinate 49,450 of BGPR01004296.1, read as the reverse complement.
CGCCCAGTGTCGTCTAATCCCAATACAACGTCCGAATTCAGTGGACACTCTACCCGGTGTTTTCAAAAATTCCTTCATTTTCTACTTTAAAATCTATTTAAAAATATATTTTTAATTGATAAAATTTTATTTTTAATACCAATGATAAAAAAATA
>BGPR01004296.1:35934-46286 GCA_013235015.1 Araneus ventricosus | reverse complement strand
TAGAAATAAGTGAAAAGAAATCAAGAAAATAATTAAAAATTTAATTTTCGAATTAAGTTCTCAAATCAAAATTGATCGAAAAAACCAGTATATGTTCCATAAATTTCTCTTACTTAGAAACTTTCCCTTTTCAATTCAAAATTTAGTCAGCAGACTGTTCTATTAATATTTTAGTTAAATTATTTAAATATAGTTTTATATTTCTGAAATTATTTAGTCTAAAATAATTACAAAAATATCAAACTATGAGTGATGGAAATCTGCAGCTCCGTTTAGACTAAGGTTAAGTTTTATAGAATTATGAGCTCACTTCGTGTTTCGCTTCAGGTCTCAATGCATCATTATTTTAACTGCAGTAATACCACGGATTCAATTGCTTTCGGTTATCGTCGATTTTTTTCCGCGAAAATTTTTTCTCGGATTTCATCGGCTTTCCACGTGACCACGCTGCCAATTTTGCGAAAATAAACAGCGAAGGAGAAAGTTCGGACATGTCTGGGACTGAAAAATTTGTTTCCGAATGTTGCTAAAGATCCTTTAGAGATATCCTCCAAGAAGTCTTCAACTATTATGAAAATGGTCTCTTTTAGAACAAAATTCCAAAGAGGATGTTCATTAAATAGGAAGAAAAGGTATGCCAGGACATAAACCTATGGAAAATAATCCAACACTTCTGTTGCGTAGTAATGATATTTGTGATTGTAAAGTGAAGTCCTTTCTACTGCACAATTCAGAAATTTCTAGAACGTCTCCGCTTAGACTAAGGTTAAGTTTTATAGAATTCTGAGCAGACTTCATGTCTCGCTTCTTGACTCAATGCATCATTATTTTAAGTGCAGTATTATCTCTTTTCAATTGCCTTCGGTTATCGTCGATTTTTTTCCGCGAAAAATTTTCCGGATTTCATTGGCTTTCCACATGACCACGCTGCCAATTCTGCGAAAATAAACAGCGATTGCGAAAGTTCGGACATGTCTGGGCTGAAAAATTTGTTTCCGTATGTTATTAAAGATTCCTTAGAGATATTCTCCAACAAGTCTTCAACTATGATGAAAATGGTCTCTTTTAGAACAAAATTCCAAAGAGGATGCTTATTTTATAGGGGGAAAGGTACTGCCAGGAAATAAGCCTATGAAAAATAATCCAACACTTTTGTTGCGTGGTAATGATAGTTGTGATTGTCAGTTGAAGTGCATACTAATGTACAATTCAGAAACTTCTAGAATGTCTATCAGTTTATTATTCTTTTTGTATTAATTTCCTTTTGTTTTTAATGTTAAGCATTATATTCATTCTCTACAAAATGTTATTTTCGTATGTATTGTGGAGTATCTAGAATGAATTAATAGGAATTGCATTGCTTCATATGGAAGTAATTTCCTTGGTTTTCGTCGATTTCGGATTTCGTCGATTGTTTTTGAACGGACTTTCGATGAAAACCGAGGTATAACTGCATTAATATATCCCATCAATAGTATCACGTTAGCATCATAATTAATTAATTAACTGAATTCTGAAGGTGATTCTACCAATGGAAATGAAACAATATGCAGCATTTATGCGCAGAATTATAGGGCAGATCGGGGCAAGTTAACCCTCTCACACCGAGCGAGGCGGTCCAGGGTGGTTTGAAAATTTCATCTTAACAACGACGAAGGCCGTTCTTTTTAAAATGGAGGTGAGGTTCTGAGATCACTTCGGAGATAAGCGCGGTAGGGTGGGAACCACAGCCCATTTCCGCACGCCTTAAGGGAAGTTTATAGGAGGGGTTGGAGTGGTGGGGTAAAAGACCACCCAGGTTGGGAGAGTCCAATTCATGTCATTTCCTCCCAAAAAGTCCCGGTTTTAAAGGAATTAGAAGAAAAAAGTCGCCTCGGGATTAAAGAGTTAATGAACCAGACAAGATGAAGAAGGACTTATTTTAAGTTCATACTATTTTACTTCACCACCATATGGATATTACTAGCGTTCCACAAAGCTAGAGAGTAAAAAATCACCCAGTGATTTCACTGCAGCCTTTTCGTTGTTTCATATATAATGTTCGTGTATTTTGTCTAATGTGTTGTAACTTTGAAGACCTTCAATGTAAAATCTCGTGGACTTCGTGGTCAGATCTCGTGAACTAAGGTAATCATGCACAGCAAACAATAAATAGATATTTGGTTATCTTTGATATGCATTATTACCTTAGACATGCTTTTCATAATCAGTTTTGACATAAAAACGTCTTTCCGCCCGCTACAGTGATAGTCGGTCCAACTTTCTTGTGTGACAAAATACCGCCAGATTTGAATAGCTAATAACTACGAGACTAAGAATGCGAAAAGAATGGTTGACCCACAACGGGTAGATCAAATCTGTAAGAGTTTGTCGCATTGTATTTGTTTTGCCTGTGACGTCATCGCACCAGTGTAGGCGCATGCGCGTGACTGTTATGAATTAGTTTTATGTAAGGTTATAAATAAGTGTATCGTGGGAACGCGTTTAGCTAGGAGGTTGATTCGGGTGTCATTTTAAAGAGATTGAGGTGTCTTACTAGGACCCAAAGTGAGACAATAAAAATATTTATTAGAATATAAGTAAAAATCGGTATTAAATTGAAAATTTCAAACTCTGCATGTTTTCTGATTACAGAGTTTACAGTAACATGCTGAGTTTTCTTTCGAATTGTACGAAACTTACAGACGTAAAAGAAACATTGTATCAAAATTTGAATTCAAAAATTTGAATATTATGGGAAATAGGAGCATTTGTAGTAAATAATGTTTTACTGCGCATACGCGAAATGTAGTTCTATATACTGTCAACGGATGGCGCCATCAAAGCTACTCTAAATAAAACATAAAGGGAGGCACAGTTCGAGTCCGCGCCGTAGAGTTTTCGAGAAAACTTCGGGATGACATCATAAAACAAGTATTTCGTTTCAATATTTAATTTAATTATCAATCTCTTTAATACAATATTTACACAGAGTAGTATAAAGGTTACAGAATAGATAAATCACAAGTTTATCGCATGTAGCAAGGGTATGTGGTAGCTTGTGATTTGTCTATTCTGTAACAATTATACTATTCTGTGTAAACATTGTATGAAAAAGATTGATAATTAAATTACATATTAATACGAAACACTTGTTTTATGATTTTATCCCGAATCTACGGCGAGGACCCGAACTGCGTCTTTCGTATGTTTTTTTTATTTTTATATCATTCTACTTAATCATTCCAAAAAAATCATTGAGTTTTAATATTTTTGACCAGGGCAAGATGCCCGGGGCAAATAGTCGATCTCATCGTCTTACCCCAAGTACTTTGTTACAATTTTCTTTTTGATGAATATTTGAATTTTTTTATTTACTTGGTATAATTCTCTTGAGCTAAATGATCCACAAACTGTTTCATAACATGTTGTCAGGCGTGGGACCTACAGAATATATTTTAATTAGCCTACCTATAAAACAGATATTGGTTCAGAAACAAACACGGAAGGTGAAAAAGAATGTTTAAACCAACAAAGAAAAAGGCCCGGGGCGCAAAAAAGAGTTGTTACAAAGAAACTGAAGCTCGATTCTTGTAAAATAACGAAGAAGCCCGAACTTTTGACACTCATGACATCAGCTCATTTTTCCGAAGAAAAAATAATACGGTCTTCTGCGTGTGATGAGATCTTTTGTAACCTTCCATCAGAAGATTGTATAAAGTGTTTAAAATGGCACGCATGGTGGTACGAGGGCTGTTCAAACCTTAAAGGAGGAAAATTTGTGTCCAATTTTTGTGCATGAAAAACACTGGTCTTGATTTGTATTAAGGTATCCGACTGTGTTCGGAGACATTTTTTTGAAAAATAATTTATATATATTTTTTAATGTTATTTTTCAACTGCATATGTTTTAAAACTATGAAAATATTGTAAAATTTGGCTTTCAAAATAATATTTTTTTTAAAAATTGAGAAATTTGAAGAAAAATGTCTAAAATATTTGCCTTACGCTAACAGCCATAGACAAATTCATATTCTAAATATACATAAATCCTTGCAGGAGTACATTTTTATGACAGTTATCTGTGTTATGCTCTAAAATATTTCTTGTACTTCAAAATAGTTTTGAGATATAGCTGAAAATAGGTACTAAACTGGTAATTTTTCATAAAAAAAATGCTTTTCGTTTATATTTAAGCACTTAAAAATAATACTTGATTTTAAAATTGACCTTAGTTTTTAGAGGAAAACATCAAGTATATTACAGAAAACAATCTCAGAAAATTTCATATCAATACTTGAATAACTTTTTGAGAAATCATTGTTACGGTCGACAGTTTTCCTCAAAAATATCATTCCTCAGAAAACACATTTGAACTTTTCACGCAACATAAAATAATGCTTACAGTTCGGTAATGAAACAGCTATAACTCCATTTGTAATTCACGTAGAGTGAAAAGTGAGACAGTTTTAGAAAGCTTATTAAACAGGCTATAAAATTAAGTCATAAAACATTTTTTGATAATTTCATCAAAAACGACGATTTTAAATCAGTCGGATACCTTAATTTATTATGAGCTCAAATTTTAAACAAAGTCTTTCATTACAAACTAACCAAGGAAAAAGTAATTAACGATGTTTTATTAATTAGTGTTCTGCCTTATATTTTCTAAAACTAAAAGTGTATTTAAATTTTACTATTTTACTAGCCGCCTTCGGCGACTAGCTTGTTCGCCGGAATATGATTTCAATTGAATCTTGTATCGTTTTATATGCATGGTTGCTTTAACACCGTAATTTTCAACTTCAGATTCTGGTAGTTAATGTCCTTGTACCTGTTCTGTTCATTGTCTACATAAATGTCACTAATAAAGTCAAATAACTGACCATGCCATGTAACATCTTATTGCACGTTGCCGGCGCCATCTTCACTTTCTTATTTCTCTTACAAAATATGCACTCTATTTCAACATTAAAATGGCGCAGCACATATTGAGGCCATCGGCATGTTATCTAAATTAAAACATGCTGAAAAAATAATGAAAACAGAAAAACCACAACCATTCAGCTTATTCGATATATTTCTTCACACACCTAATATCTCAGAAAGCTTGGTTTAAAGATTCCACAAAAATGTTGATTAAATAAAATATGAAAGAAAAAAGTATTATGATACTAGCTGCGTGGCCCGGCGATGCACGGGCTGTCTCGAATAATGCGTCATTCCCTGGCGGAGAGAAAAAGTGAGGTCACTTGACACATACCCAACATTCTCTTCTAAGTAAATAAGGAGAAAAAGCTGTTCAAACATTCCATCAGCGTAAACGCGTCGAAATCGATTTATTTTAAAAAAATCGCAAAAAAATACAAGAAATCGTTATTTTGTAAAAGAAAAAAATTATACCTTGTCATGGTGATTTGAATTATCTATCCGATTCCGGAATTATTTTTTTGTCTGACTAGTACGGAGAGAAGCAAATAACCTGGCGTTGCTCGGGATCCATATTTTTTCATATGCCCGCCTCCAGTTAATATACGCATGAAGCAAGATGCATTGCATAAATGAGATCTCAAAGAACACAACGCAATCCATATTACATTGTTGAGGGATCCATATTGCGTTGTTGTAGCTTTCAACATTGAAAGAGAAATAAGCAATTAAATATTTGTTTAACCAATGAAAACGGTGATTGAATTGCACTGAAACAATGGAAAGTATTGTTGTAAATTAATTTTTAATTAATATATTTTTTACTAATTATAATTTCGGAATTTAAATAGTCAAAATGGATTCCTTGAATTATTTCCCATCTTTTGGTACTTTCAGCCGCTTCTCCGTTCAGCGGTTCGTGAGAAGATAGCCTCACATACATACATACAATCAAATTTCAATAGTGTAGATTACTTAAAATTTCAACAATGAAAGAGAAACACGCAATTAAATATTTGTTTAAATAATGAAAACGGTTTGAATTGCGTTGCAACAATGAAAGGTATTGTCGTAAATTATGCCAACAAATATTTTTAAAATGTTATTAAAATTAGAAAAAAAATTGAACGGCAACCTAATTGATATCATTGAAAAGGTAATGTTTTGCACTTTCAAATGGTGAAAAAATGATTTTTTTTGCTGTAATTTGTTCGGAAGTTATTGCCAAAATTTTGTCTAATTTTTAATTAATTAAAATTCTAACTTAAATTTCAAAAAAAGGGACCAGAGGTGCACATTCCCACCCTCTAAAGTATGTTTGTGCCAAATTTCGTAGCTAGAAGTCCAGCTGTCTGCCCTGTAGAACGCCAACACACACACGGACACACAGACGCACACACACACATTCTCCATTATTATTTGTAGAGATATTGCCTTCTTTACCCGTGGCCAAAGTTATCTTGCCCCGATACCTGGGCAAGTTGACACTTTTGCTTTGTTTCTTTTTAAATGGCATTGATTGTTTAAACTATTGATTATATTAAATTTACAAATTTCTCTATTTAGTTTCAGCACAGCAAAATGCCAATATAATAATGCATGCAAAGAAAAATATTTACCTCAAAAACTGAATTCATTAAAAGCGGTTAACTGTTAACATTGTCGACTTGCCCTTTTTTCTATATTAGATTTATAATTAACAAACACATTGAAAAAAAAATGGTGCTCTTCCCCAAATCGAAAAGAGAAAGAAATTTTAACTGTTATAATTATTCGACAAGCATAGAAGATATAGCACAAAAAGAATTTGCAAAAAAAAAATTGGAACACAAAAGATTCGGATAATACAAAATGATAATAAATTTCATATTAATGTTTAAAAGAATGTCAAGACAACTTTCAGTTTAAAACATACGCATCACTAATTAATTTCAAGACATATTTGTTAAAAAAATGTTTAAAAAGTGAAAATTTTCGCGAATTAAATTTATGATAAATTGAAATAAAAGAAAACTAATTTTGCTGCAAACAGCCTTTAAATTCTTGAAAAAAAAATAAATGAACGAATATAAATTCCTTATACAAAAAAAACTAACCTATTAGTAAGCGAGATGGTACTTTGAAAAAAAATCTTTTCGTATATTTTTTCATAGCAAAAGAAAAAAATATTTATCCTCTAAACTAAGTGTTAACTAGATTATAAATTCTACATAAAGACTCTGAAATTTCATAGCACTTCTTTTTTCCAGAGGTTCTCAGGAAGAAGATGTATTCATTTACAGGATTTGATAATTGCATTAAAAGAATACTTAAACATAATTCAAACAAAAATCGTACTTAAATATACATCTTCTAAGCTTTTACTCTCACGGGCCTCGATTCCCAATTTCAGATTCTGAAGGTGGAGGGTTTCAGACCCGTTTCTAACGGAGATTCGTCATATTCGTGGGCCCGGTTCCATTAAATCCGTTTTCTGTATTTCTGCTCTTTGAGTTTTTGCGTTTTGTGTTTTTTGCTCTTAATTTTTTTTTGTTTTTAATGTTAAGCTTTTTGTATTTTTGCTCTTTGGGTTTTTGCGTTTTGTGTTTTTGCTCTTTATCTTTTTGTTTTATGTTTTTAATGTTAAGCTTTTTGTGTTATTGCTCTTTCGGTTTTCGAATTGTGTTTTTGCTCTTTATCTTTTTGTGTTTTAAATGTTAAGCTTTTTGTGTTTTTGCTCTTTGGGTTTTTGCGTTTTGTGCTTTTGCACTTAATCTTCTTGTGTGTGTTTTTATTGTTAAACATTTTATGTATTTGCTCTTTGCGTTTTGTGTTTTTGCTGTTTGCGTTTTGCGTTTTTGCTCTTTATCTTTTTGTGCTTTGTGTTTTGCTCTTTATCTTTTTTTGAGTTCATTGTTCTAAACGATTATTTTTAAATTGTTGTGCTCATCCATTGGGGGTTCTTTATAAATTCTTTTTTAATGTAATTGATTTATTTTGTTTTATGTTTACCCTCCGGCCTGTGGAAGCCCTTACACCCTCTTTGGTAGGCAGGGCCGGGGAGGGTTATAAATAAATAAATTCTAGTCAAACGTCCTCTTGCTGGTAAGGCATAGAAATCTGAAGAGGTAGTGTTTGTGACTTCATCGGAACATGGTCCAAAACTAAAAGCTCTGTCTTCAAATTAAAATAGTCATGGTAAACTTAACACATACAATTGTTTATATGCTCGCATAAAATATTATTTAAAGATGTTATTTTGAAAATAAACTCTGATTAAAATATCCTTGTGTTTCCAGCAGAGAAACACTGAACTAAGCGAAAGTTGTACTATGGCATGTAAACGCTGAAACAAATTATTATAAATCATTTGAAATAATAATTCTTTATTGTAACATTTTATTCCGACCACGTCCATAAAAATAAACTCATTTCAAGTTCAGAATTTAAAGAAACTCAAAGAAACTTACTATGTACAAGATAATAATAATTAAATTTATTGAGTTTGAAAAGAATTCCATCAGTTAATCCATTGGGAAATAAAAAAATATCCGAAATTTCTGGAATGAAAATTGCTCAATTTTCTTTTTCCTTTTGAACTTATACTTGAAGTCCCTAGAGGAAAACGATCTCTTTCTTCAAGTTGATAAAATTTTTCTTTCCATTCTTTTATTTTTATTCTTTAAAGACTTAAATTCCTATTTCTTCATTTTTTTGTGGGGGAGCCTTTTTATCAAACATAAAATAATACTAGAAAGTTTCGCTCAATTCTGATTTTTTCGTATCTTAAAGGAAATTATTTATGTTTCATACTTTTGAAAGGCGTATCTAGTTCTTAAATGACACAATAGTTTTCAAAAAAAAAGAAAACGTTATGAATTAAATTTAAAATGCTATTCACACTAACACCGATCATAAATTTCTTCTATTGTAGAGAAAGTAATTAAATAATTGAATTGCCTTTTTTTCTTTTCAATATACTTTCAAACTAGATCAGGTTTCTTGCCAGTTTTTAAGATGACAATTATAGCAAGTTGAATTGTTTCTTATAACTTTGTTTTCAAGAAAAAAAAGCCTTTGATAGTTTTGATTTGAAATATACATTCCATTCAGTATATTAAAATAAAGAGAATGTATTCATTTCAAAATTTGTTTAAGCTGTTTTAGACAATGGAATTAAAAAAAATGCTGAAGTTTATTAACATAAATAAAAAAGTAATGAGATGGGATGTATTATTTTACAACATGTACTTAAGGTAATATTTAGAAATATCCCATAATTACTATTTTACATTGGATTTGCATTGCTTCAGGTATTCAAGTCACTAAATACAGAAGATGCAAATAGGGTCAAACATGACGAACTGATTGTGAGCATCTGTGGAGATGCCTACAAGTGGATTAACTCTTTAATCCCTATGCGACTTTTTTCTTCTAGGCTCTTTAAAACCTGGAGTTTTTGGGAGGAAGCGCAATGAATTGGACTCTCCCAAACTGGGTGGTCAGTTCTGGATGGCTTCTTTTGAGGGGAAGTGAGGTTCTAGTGACCCCATTAGAACCTCACCTCCTAGAAGAACCTCACCTAGGGTGGGGTCCATGAAATGTTCTTTCGCACAATCAGGAAAATAACCATGCTAGGTTTCGAACTTGTCCGTCGTTAGGTGATGCCATATATCGTAAGTGATATTTATATGACTTGCGAGCATTTATGAAGTAAGGAATCATTTTCAGAACAAAAACATTGCTTTATTGTTCAGGATATGTTGCATATTCTCAGAATATAACGACATTTTGAAATTCTCAAAGAAAATTATTCAAATAATTTTTTAAACATTTGACTCTTTAATCCCGAGGCGACTTTTTCTTTTAGCTCCTTTAAAACCAGGACATTTTGGGAGGAAGTGACATGAATTGGACTCTCCCAACCTGGTTTGTCATTTACCCCACCACTCTAACCCCTCCTATAACCTTCCCTTAAGGCGTACGGAAATCGGCTGTGGTTGGAAACGACAATTGGACCCATCATACCGTGCTTATCTCCGAAGCGAGAACCTCCCCTCCCCTCAGAAGAAGCCAAACGCCACAGACTGGCCTTCGTCTCTGTTAAGGGGAAATCTTTAGACCGACCTCGCTCGGTGTGAGAGGGTTAAACCCTGACTGAGGGTCATGAATCGGAGGAAGAAGGCTGTGTGTTCTATTCCCTGGCCGAGTTATTCACCAGTATTATTCAAAAATTGGAGGTTCTGTTTGCATTTTAGCAACGAATATTTCGCTGGTGGAGGTTTTCATGGTTTTAGTTCAGGCGATACACGAATGTAGGTCAGTTTGCCCTGAAAGTCTTCCGGGAAGACAATCTATTACCTTAAACTGGAGCAGTCTTCTACCTCAACTGCTACCTAGAAGCTCCAACGTCACTAAGACCAAGAGATGGTGCCACACTCCTCCTCTATCGTGAACTCTTGACT
>BGPR01004296.1:10006-34303 GCA_013235015.1 Araneus ventricosus | reverse complement strand
TATTTCTGGTTTCTACATCTAGAGAGAAACAGATATAGGGGAGAGTCACTGAATTTTGACCACCTAGATATTTTTTAATGCGCAGTGATAGAGAAGTAAATTTATTGAAAGCAAGTATATTGTTTGCAGTTTATTTAACTTCAGAAAAATGTGGTTATTTTTTAATGTTATACACTTTATAGTAGAAAAAGAATAGTTTAAAAATTGTGTTATCGATCCAATCAAGGAAACTGTTGACCAGATTGGATATATATATATAAGATATAAAACAACAACAAAATTTTAGAAAATACAAAACTGCACAACTTAAATTATTATATCATAGGCAGGCTTCTCTTCGTGATGAGCGGCTTGCCATGAAATTTTCAATATATTACGTTTTCGTCTTCTTTTTTGCCTTTTTTGTCTTTTTGCTTGTTTTTGATATTTTGTCTTTTGTTTCTTGTATGTTTTGATATATATATTAACAAAAGAAAACATCAAAGAACCACGTCATAAAAGAAAAACCAAAGCAACAAAACGGAATATAACGCTAACATCCGGGACGCTTCATCAGCAAGGGAAATCCCGAACGAGCGTAAACATATTATCGGTGTCTTCTAATCACAAAATCTAGCACTAATGCTGAAAAGAGTTTTTTCCCCGGAACACCGAACAAAAACCATTGTTTGAAACAAAGAAAAATGTCATGTCTAATTGAAAAAATAAAATAAAAAGTTCATGTCTAATTGAAATAAAATAAGCTTCCTCGATTAAAGTATTAATTTCTTGATTGGTTATTGCATTTGTTTCTGTATTTGCTTATGATTGTATATATATATAAATCAAAGCATCTCCCATTGGCTGCATCCCTCAGTCTTAGGTTCGTAAAATTATCTCTAATATTTGGTATTTCATTCGAATTCTTGGTCTATCATAATGTTCGGGGTGAAGGACAGTGTTTTTAGCTTCATGCTAGCACTGTTCGCAGAAAACATTATGATTTCTCTAATTTTTTAGCGGTTCGTATAGATTTCACTTATTTACCCCTGATGAGCATCTATACGCTTTTACCGATAAACTACAGCCTTTCCATTTAATTTTAACATTGATTGATTTTCATGACATTGATATATATATATATATATTAATATAAATCGAAATATAACTTATTAGATATGATCATACAGAAACAAAGTAAACAAGACATATCAAGAAGCAAATCCTAAACTAAAAAGTCATTATTTGAACAATACAACCAAATTTAAAATAAAATCTAAAGAATTGAAAATACTATAGATAACATGGACATAAAATTAAGTTATATATCAACATGTAAAATTATGCATTTATATGTCAACATGTAAAAAAAACTCTGTTGTTATTAAAAGTATTGAAAAAGGCAATACAAGTATATGGAGTTTTCAACAATTAATATAGCAGCTTGGCTGTGGACAAGCTTTAGCCAGGTTAAATTAATTTTGCTGTAATATATATATATATATATATATATATATATATATTTTTATTATTATCTTTTTATTTCTTATCTCTTTTATTAATATCTTTTCATTATTATTATTATTTTGATTTGACTTGTCCGTCATCCAATTCTTGAGGATTACTAGTGGTGATAATAATCATATAATTCCTGTAGTTTAAGATAATAATCTCATTGATTTAAACGGTCCAAGTTAGTCAAATTCTTGTGGTCCAACCTAGACAAGTTATGGACAACACCGAGAAATTTCCCCTTAATCTTACTCTTAAACTATTTTAATAGCAAATTGTAGCTAGACAAATTTCCTATCTGAGGATATAATAACACATTTTTCTACTTACTTTAAAACAGCGTGAGGAATTTTTTGTTTTTTCTTAAAATAATTAATTGTGTTATCTGAATCTAGACACAAACTATAACCGCATAACAATTTCTTTTAAAATAATTTCATAAACTCCATGCATATAGTTACAACATAACCTGCCAATTTTTCGGATAAAATATTCAATAGAATTGAAGTTAAGATTCAGGTCCAAATTTGACCAGTCTCATTTATATATTTCCTTATATTTGGTATTTCTGTACGACCATCTGTCCATTTTTGTTCGGAATTTAAAACCTTATGAATCAATTAAGATTCATAAAGTTTTAAATTCCAAACAAAAATGGATTTTATTTATTTTAGAACATATTTCAAAACTATACTGTAATAATTACTCGATTATTCTATAATAACGAGGTCCACTCGTGTGCTTCACAAGTTTATTTATCATTATTGTTTCATCTGTCTGCTTTATGCACTTTTTTATCTACTCCTGTGCTCGATATTTTTATTATAATTCTAATAAGAATTTATATATCAAGTATCATCCATTCAAGAATAATAATATTATTTCTAAGGCATGGATTAATCAGAAAGAGTTCTAGGAACAGAATGGCAAGATTAAAATACCTGTTGTTTTCAAATGCTTCAACAGATGGCGCTCGCAATTGCTTCTTCTAAAATTTCTGCTGAAGCAGAAAATTAAATATTTTATGCACAACTTGTTTTTAACTCGTGCTCTCTTGTTAGAAATAAGATAAAAACGAAATAAACAAAAATAAAGACGAACGAATAAATAAAGTTTAAAGCGAAAGTATTTGGTATGGGAAGAAATTCATTAATATTCAGAAAAGCTTTTGTCTCTCGCAAAAATTTGCGAAATGGAACTGAATCCTTTTCGCTGAGATGATGAAAAAATGCGAATGAAGTGGTTATTCGAATAGTAGAATCTTCAAAGTGTGAATATCAGGGATAAACTTGAACCGTTTCTTTTAGTTGTAATCAAATAAATTTAATTCGAGTTAAAACATCAAAATTGGAAGGATGGATTTTCTTGAAGATGCAGTGTAAGCTAATGTTTTTAAAATTCGCAATATATAACATTTGTTAAAACAAATTTATTTAATGAAACGTTATTAAAATTAAGACTTTTAATTTAAAATATCACCAAATTTAATTAATTACTCGTTATTTTTTATTTTAGGTAATAATTTTTTCTGATTCTTTTGTCTGCTGTCCATCACTAGTTTGCAAATAAATAAATTATCAAATCATTAATAAATCTTTAGATTTTTTCTATAAACTCCTTTTTCGTAAATCTATAATCACCTGTTCACCACTGGTCTTCGTTCTTATAGAATTTTGCTGAAGAATTCAATTTATCATAAATAGGGATAAACATGTGCTATACAACTACATTCATGTGATGAAAATTTTATCAGAAAATCTTTCACTTAACACACCTGTTTGTCGTTGGAAACGTGTTTCAATTAAATTTCATGAAAACAGTGCATAAAACTGATAAAAATCTAATTTCCAATATTTTTTCTTGAATCTCAAGTCTTCTTTATCTTATTGACTACTTGGACTTTGAAGACAAATGTTTCTCAAGCTTTTTTGTGTATGGAGTTACGCAATGTGAAATCTTAATTCAAAATTATGGTGTCCATCCCAAAATAGCCTTCGTGGGGATTCAAACCGGGACGTTAATATAACTAAACAAACTAAACAAATCATTTTTGGTTCCAAAATGAATAGAATCAATTTAAGTTCGCGGTGTGCACATTAGTGTGGATCGAAAATTCAAAGTGTGGATAGAATAATCGGCGTAGGGTGCNAAAGTTGTCTTTTAAGTGTACTAGCATATATGCAAAATTTTTTCAACTGTGTTTAATATCTTCCGGTGCCCCAAGGCGCTTAAATGTTTGCAAAAAAACCCAATGCAAATTTTGAATTAAAAATTAAGAATGAAAAAGGTCGTTAAAGAAACGATTTTACAGGGAAAAACATATAGGAGAAAATGATTTTTTTTTATTTTTAATTATTAAATGAATAAAATTATTTTTGTTTATATAATATTATTCAGGGCCCACAACTTCCTTTTTCCTCTTTTTTTTATATTTTACGACATAATACAATGTTACTTTATTTCAAAGACAAAGATAAACTACGCCACAATCTCGACTTTTCCTAAACAAAAAAACCTCTCTACAGCGGAAACTTTGTCAAAAAGCGTTCTTTTATTCCTCCCTTCCTTGTTTTCTGAATGAGTCAAAATCGTAAAAATGTCAATTTTTAACTATTTTTGGGGACCTTGGGCCACCAGAAGATGTGAATGAATTTGAATAATAATAATAAAAAAAACGTAAACTATTATACCCAAAACAAAACTTTCTTACCCGACGCTAAAGGGAATTTTGAAAATTTTTTTTTATAAATTTCCAAAAAATGTAATTTTAAACTATTTTTGGTACAGTTGGGGCGCTGGAAGATATGAATGAATTTCAATAAAAAAATATATGTAAACTAATATACCGAAGACGCAACTTTGCCACCCCGCGCTAAAAGTAATTTCGAAAAAAATGTTTTACATTTTCATAAAAATTTCAATTTTTAACTATTTTTGGTGCCCTTGGGGCACCGGAAGATATAAATAGATTTCAATAAAAAAATATATAAACTAATATACTTAATACACAACTTTCGCACCCCGCGCCAAAAATAATTCCCCCCCCCCCAAGAAGAAAATTCTTATACTTTCGATCCACTTGTCCACATGGCACGAGGCGGCGTCAAATTAAGACAACGTTTACCAATGCTCAGTTACGTTTGTCATGTGATCGCGATGACACGTGAATTGATGCCATTGGAAGTTCGAATGGGAATTCAGGATTAACCCTCTGACACCGAGCGAGGCGGTCTAAAAATTTCCCTTTAACAGCAAAGAAGGTCGGTCTGAGGCGGTTGGCTTATTTTGAGAGGAGGTGAGGTTCTGAGATCGTTCAGGAGATAAACGCTGTAGAGGCTCCAATTATCCTTGCAAACTGCAACCCATTTCCGTGCACCTTAAGGTAAGGTTATAGCATGGGGTCGGGTGGTTTGGTAAATGACCACCCAGGTTGGGAGAGTCCAATTCATGTCGTTTCCTCCCAAAAGTCCCGGTTTTAAAGGAGTTAGAAGAAAAAAGTCGTTTAAAGAGTTAGATATATTCGTCTAATTCTAATCACCTGTCCTCTTCATTAGCGTTAACATAGTTCTGTGATATCGGCCGAAATATTATGGGAATTCGGAAGGAATCGTTTCATGTTTCCTTCCCGTTCAAAAGACTGTAAATTCTTTGTTAGAACTTATATTTTCTTGAATAAATTAGTTTGATCTTTAAATCTTATTTGCATTTTTCCTTTTTTTAATACTGCAAGCTATGTACTTATGGGTAACTATTATATCTAAAACACGGCATTCTTTCATTAATATCATTTTTTATTAGAAATTATATGAAATTTTTAAAAGAATTAACAGCTTAGGAGGTTACGCTTAAAGGTTTCTCCTTGGAATTTGATGCGGTGGTAATAAACTAACATAGTTATCATCACTAGCTACTGGATCTATTTATTCAAGGTAACTTGTAAGATACGAACACCGCAAACAGGACTGCATGTACTAACTGGCTCGTGCAGGAGTGAGGATATATTATAAACGCTAAAGAAGTTAACTCATATTAACAATAAGAACTTTTAATAACGTAACAAGATAAAGTAAATGATATTTAAATTAAGATATTGACAACAGAAACATAACTGATAACAGTGCTAGAAGAGAAGAGCGACGACAGATAATGTCCGAGCCTTTATAGGACTCAATTCTTCTACGCATGAGCAAGACAGTTCACTGCGTATGCAGGAATACGCTGGTGCCATAACAATATCGCTATTATTCAGATGCATATAAGTGTAGCGTAAAGTCCTCTTTCCTAAAGACAGTAACAACTCTAGAGGACATTACGCAGAAAGATATAAACGGTCGAATCATAGGTCAATGGCGTAATATATGTGTCTACATTCCCAAGAATGGAGATGAAGTTCTTTGAGATTAAACTACTTCCATTTTAAACATCTCCCCCAAAACTTGTATTATTGGTATTTAAAACTAAATATCAGTTACTTTTCACTTTATGATAAATCAATTATTCATATATATCAATTACTTTTGAATACATTATTTGGGCATATTTACCCACATGCAAAATTGCATCTCGGAACTTTTGTCGTACTGTCAACTTGACATGTATCTAACTATAGTTAAAACATGCTTAGATTTATCTTATACAGTTCAAGTGTCTAAAACTAATGAAAAACCGATATCAACTTTAAGGCTTCCGACTGCGTTCGGAGACATTTTTTTGGAAAATAACTTATATATATTTTTAATGTTATTTTTCAACTGCACATGTTTTAAAACCATGAAAATATTGTAAAATTAGGCTTTCAAAATAATATTTTTTTTTCGAAAAACCTAAAAATTTGAAGAAAAATGACTAAAATATTTGCCTTGCGCTAACAGCCATAGACAAAATCATATTCTAAATATACATAAATCCTTGTAGGAGTACATTTTTATGACAATTATCTGTGTTATGCTCTAAAATCTTTCTTGTACTTCAAAATAGTTTTGAGATATAGCTGAACATAGTTACTAAACTGGTAATTTTTCATAAAAAATGCTTTTCGTTTATATTTAAACACTTAAATATATTACTTGATTTTAAAATTGACCTTAGTATTTTAGAGGAAAACATCAAGCATAATACAGAAAACAATCTCAGAAAATTTCATATCAATACTTGAATAACTTTTTGAGAAATCATTGTTACGGTCGACAGTTTTCCTCAAAAATATCATATCTCATAAAACGCATTTAAAGTTTTCATGCAACATAAAATAATGCTTGCAGTTCGGTAATAAAACAGCTGTAACTCCATTTGTAATTCGCGTAGAGTAAAGAGTGAGAGAGTTTTAGAAAGCCGATTAAACCGGCTACAAAATTAAGTCATAACATTTTTTTTTGATAATTTCATCAAAAACGACGATTTTAAACCAATCGGATACCTTAAGGAAGAAATGAATGATAAAAAATATAGTAAAACCCTGTTTAACTGAACTTGGGTTATCCGAAACGTCTCTGAAATCGCAAATCTAAAAAAAAAACACATGCTGTACTGCAAGGAAATGATCGCGAAGGCGATACTTTTTTTCAACGATGTCCCCACTTTTTTCTGTTAAGTTTCCCGAAGAAGGTCATTTATTTACAACCCGTCTAGGCCCAGCCTACCCAAGAGGCTGTAAGGCCTTTCACAGGCCGTAGGGGAAACATAAAGCAAAAGAAATGAACTAAATTAAAAAAAGAATTTACAAAGAACCCCAAGGGCTGAGCAGAACAATTTAAAAATCATCTTTTACAAAAATGAATTCAGAAAAGGGATAAAGAGCAAAAACTCAAAGCACAAAAAGATAAAGAGCAAAAACGCAAAGAGCAAAAACACAAAAAGTTTGACAATAGAAACACAAGACACAAAAAGATTAAGTGCAAAAACACAAAACGCAAAAACCCAAAGAGCAGAAACAGAAAAATTCTAACATTAAAAACACAAAACGCAAAAACCCAAAGAGCAAAAACACAAGAAGATTAACATTAAAAACACAAAAAGATTAAGAACAAAAACACAAAACGCAAAGAGCAAAAACACAAAAAGTTTAACAATAGAAACACAAATACAAAAAGATTAAGAGCAAAAACACAAAACGCAAAAACCCAAAGAGAAAAAACACAAAAAGCTTAACATTAAAAACACAAAACACGAAAAGATTAAGAGCAAAAACATAAAAAGCTTAATATTAAAAACACAAAACACAAAATGATTAAGAACAAAAACACAAAATGCAAAAACCCAAAGAGCAGAAACACAAAAAGCTTAACATTAAAAGCATAAAACACAAAAAGATTAAGAGCAAAACATAAAAAGCTTAATATTAAAAACACAAAAAGATTAAGAGCAGAAACAAACAAAGCAAAAGCTCAAAGAGGAAAAACGCAAAAAACTAAACTTTAAAAACACAAAAACATACAAAAAAATAAAGATAACCAAATGAAAATCAATAGCTTTTAAAATGGGTATGAGCAATATTAATTACGAGAGTGTTTACTTGTGCCCGATATCGCCAGTGCGAATATTGCCCCCGACGGAAGGTTAACTTTATTAAAGAACATGAGCGTAGCCTACAAAAAGAGTTTGAATTCGTTTCACACACTCAGAACATTTCAGAATTACATACTTTAATTAGATACAAGATAGTAATAGATGTTCTTGGTTTAACCGAAAAAATCATTATCCGGAACTCCTTCCTCCCCTTCAGTTCGGTTAATCGGGGTTGTATAGTAAATATAAAATATCTTAGAAAAATGTGGAAAGCTTAGAAAATTAGAAACGCATGATTTAAAGTTCAGATCAATCGGAATTTTCTTCTTGGTCTTTCTAATCTCGGAAAAATCGTCTTTCCTATAATTCAACGGACTTTTGATGTATTTCGATAGCTACGTACCTTTTGTCAAGAAATTCTTTGTCTCGATTTTTAACATAGAGTATCAGCCAAAAAATGGAAGATTACTGACTGTACTTTCGGAAATTTCACTTATTCTTTGCGACAAATTATTCCTCGTCTAGACTATTGGTAACAAAAGCTTAGACGGTAATCAATTCACATGGAAGAGGAGTAGGAAATGACATTTTCCCAAATTTACAAGAGAAGACGACTTCTTTGTCAGTTTCGAAGAGTTTCCCGAGATATTCTGATAAGGATGATGATGAAGCAGATGGATTTTCTGGAAACAGAACAGGAACATGAAAGAGATTTGATGTATTGAGAATTACTCTTTCATCCTAACAGTCAGGATGATTTCGTTGTCATTGACAATCTTTGAAAACATGTAGTATTTAAAAAAAGCCAAAAAATTGTGTCTGATTGGGAAATAAACTGGAAAAATTAATAATGTTTAAATCAATATCCTATGTACTTGAAATGTTCACTATTTATTGAAATTTATGTGCAAATCATACTCATACAAGCTCATGTATGTGTTAAAAAACTTTTGAGTTATTATTTTTTCAATTCCTACTATTAGTTCACACTCTCCCTATATATATTTATTTATATATCTTGTTCAAATTTTCAATCGTTAATAAAATACTTTTTATTCATCCACTCAAGTTCAAATACATTTTTTAAAACTTGTAGCGGATGACACTTGATGTTAATACAGTTTTTTCAAATAATAATTCATTAATTAAATTTAATTAATTAATTTTAGTTTTATATGGGAGAAAGCTTATGTCGCCTTGAGACGTTTGGTTAGAATTTTTCTCATTAGATGGAGCTAGGTTTGCCAGCTTCTAGACCTAATATCCTTTGTTTTCTGGTATGTTCACGAAGGCGTCATTTTTTCATGTATTTTTGTCAGAGGGTAATGTTGATTACTTTCTTTATTCTCTCTATTGGATATGTTACAAAAGACTTTATGAAGTTTTTCAATTCCTACTATTAGTTCACACTCTTCCTATATATGTAAGATATTTAGCAGGATATAAATTTTGTTTAAATTTTTTTAGGAATAAATACCGTCAGTGACGAAGCGTGTAGATCGCTGACCTAAGTAGGAATTGACTTAATTTTTTTTTTTTATATTACTTGTTTCACTTTAAGTGGTAATCTTAATGTTATTATTTTAAAACTCCAGTAAAATGTTTTAATGTTAGAACTACTAATAGAAAACAAATCAAAATCTCGCCATTTACAGAGAATAATATCCAAATATAGAAAACAGAATTCAAGTGAGATTGCTACATTGAGGCACAATAATTCATTCATTTATTTATTTTATTTTATACCCTGGAGAAATTCACTTCAAATTTCACTAAAATTTTATAACATCGGAACTTTTATGTTCCTTTAAAATGTTATAGCAAGGATCAACAAGCTCTTTATAATCTCTTTTGTTACATAATAATAATGTGCTATAAAAATAACGTTACCGGAATTTCGTCATAAATATCATAAATAACAAATATCATAGTGGTTTGTTTCTTTATCTAACATAAAGGAAGAATAACGAAACACTCACATGAGCTTCATCTTGAATATCATTTGTTTATCTGTGTAATATTAAGGTGCGTCAGGGGAATCTCCCTAATTCAAATATTTGTAGAGAAATATGCATCTAAGTATTAAATTATTTGCCTACTATTTTCCATTAGTGTTTTCAATAGTTTACTTTTATTCTTGAAACAATAAATTTCATTCGCCTAGCATCAAAGAATTCTCTTAGGGGAATTCCCCCCCCTCAATCGTGAAAATGTTTAGGATATACTACAAAGCAAATTCGACCTAAAAAATTGCATAATATTACGCAAAATAAAAAATATTAATGAAACTTTTAATATATTTTGACAGCGGTTATTGCAGACAATGCTTTTGAATGACAAGTTTAATTTTTTTGTTCATCTCTAAACTTTTAATCTTTTAAAGTTTAAAAATCGTAAAAAAATTATTTGTTAACATAATGAAATTAAATATCATAGCTTGACAAGCAACACCACCTTTTTCAATTTTTTGAAATTTCAAATAGAAAGGAAATACTCAATTTTTCGCAACCACTAACAAATATTTCTGAAAATTTTTTCACAACTAGTTGCAACTTTCGGTCTAATCTGCATAGCAGATGTGAAAAAATTCAGATATATCCGTTATTGGATGCGAAAATTTGAGTATTTCCTTCCTATTTGAAAATTTCAATTTAAAAATAAAAAAAATTATAATCCATATCTATATATTTTGCTTTCGATTTTTTAAATCTTCATTGTAATTGTAGTTTATTCCAGAATTTTTCAATTTTTAATTATCTTGTTGCTTTTTGAGGGGATAGCGCCCAATTTTTACGTTTTTCCGGATGTCGTTAGCAGATAAAAGCACTTATTAATATCATAGGCGGACTTCTCTTTCTAACGAGCAGCTCTCCATGATATTTTTCAATTAATTAATTTTTTTTGTCCTTTGTTTTTTGTATGTTTTTAATTTTTGTCTTTCGTTTCTTGTTTGTTTTGATATATATATATATATATATAATATATATATATATATATATCAATTTTAGAAAAACTAGAAAGTGAAAATATTTTTCAGTTATTTATGTTCCTATTAAACAGAGAAAATGAGGTATTTCTTGAAATATTATAATAAAACTATCTATCGTCGAAACAAGCAGCAATGCTGATAAGTTTTTAAAAACTGATGGAAAATAACAAGAGCTAATATGTATTGTTAAAATTTCTTTTTTATAAAGGTTTTTTTCAATAGTACAGACAATGCAGATAGGATCATTTATGTCCGTACTTCAGTTTAATGATGGTACAAATGGTGCGTTACCAATTTTAAACTATTTAAATTTGAGGATTGGAAGTCATATGTTAAGTGGATTGACATTAATTGAAAAGGAGGAAATTCACGACTCGAAAAGTCATTATTTGTCGACAGCAGAAACACAGCGAAAAACACTTTCTGATTAACGCTTGCAAAATGAGTCAAAGGAAGGCTTGACCTATGATCCTAGTGAATTTTTAATTCTTTTGACCACAGGAACCATGTTTTTACATTAAAGTAAATCTTTAAATCTAAATCTTAATCTTTAATCTTTTCTCTAAACTGTATTTTTGATAAGAGTTCCCCACCAATAACATGATATCTCAAAATCTAATAGTTAGAGTTATTCACTTGAAAATTTCAGCGCATGTTTAAAATAGTACAAGCAATGAAATGAATTAAAATATTTGTTGTTCGTGAAATACTTTTTAATTTGCAGGTGTTTTTAGAAAAATTAAGCTGTGAATCATTGGAAAAATGGATATTTACGCATATTTTTACCCCTAATTTACTTGAATTTCAGTGTTTTTCTTAGATTTTAGTTCATTTCATAGATAATTGTCCTCTGTAACTTGAGTGCGAAGAAAATTAGAATTTCTGCATTACAATTTGCTGTAGAGTGTTAAACGTGTTGGTCAAATTTCATTAAAATTTACTACAAATTCCCATATTTCTCAAAAAAATTATAATAATAATAAACTTTTTGGTGTTTTTGTGTTTATATTTGATAATGCATATAAAAAAAACAAAAACAACCATTAAAATATACAATTTTTCAAAAATTTTGTTTCGAACGTAGACGGTCACTTTAAAAAAATTATTTATTGCTATTAAGCGACAAGAAATGGATATCATTTACACATTTGCAGAACTGAAAACGTTGTTTGCATATAACATCATTAACCTGCAAAGAAACACGAGGAAATGGTCTTTTTAATGCAACTAAAACTTTTAATAACTCATGCGCGGTTCTTTTTAGTTCCTGCATCGTATATAAAAGCGAAATTTATATCGTTTATGTCATAAGCTTTCGTCATTTGGCATTACTTTCGGTCATTTTAAAAAAATAAAACTCTTAATAAATCATGTGCGGTTCTTTTTATTCCCTACATCATATATAAAAGCGAAATTTATATCCTTTAGGTCCTAAGCTCTCAGCATTTGATATTACTTTCGGTCATTTAAAAAAAATAAAATTTTTAATAAATCATGTACGGTTCTTCTTAGTCCCGACACCGTATAGAAAAGCGAAATTTTTATGGTTTCGGTCCTAAGCTCTAAGCATTTGGCATTACTTTCGGTCATTTAAAAAATTAAAATTTTTAATAAATCATGAGCGGTTCTTTTTAGTCCCGACACTCAATATAAAAGCGAAATTTGTATCGTTTAGGTCATAAGCTCTCAGCATTTGATATTACTTTCGGTCATTTAAAAATATGAAAACAGAGTTTGTATATAATTAAACTGCTTGAAAGCATCAAGTTGTGATCATTTCTCTGATACGCAAACATTTGCAAGCATATTACGAGATAATGATCCGTCCAGAGATCTGGGAAGCCAGCTGTGATTCCTTCGCTTTCAATCAAATGTATAAACACACATCAAATACTGCTAAATTGCAAGAGATGTATTACCTGTAGACGGTTTCGCCCTAGTGCGAAAATATTTTTAAAAAAACTGATTTAAATTGTGAATATCCTAAATGAACAAAGGCACGATTTCATCATTGATTAAGGAAAACGTTTCTCGCATCCATCAACAATGTAGACATTCTCTGCCTTCTTTTTTAGTATACTTTGTGTCTTAACTTTTTATAATTTATACTTTTTCACCTCTCATCTGTGATTCTTCTTTACACCGAGAGGGTGCTGTATAACCGCAGGGCCGAATTAAGCCCTGTAATGGCCTATAGGCAATGCAATTTGGGGACTCCTTCTCCTTTAGTTCCAATACCAAATATTGTTTATCGATTTTATTAAGTATATAAATTCATATAAGCTGTTTTTATGTAACAAATATTATGATAAACTGAAATAACAAAATATTTAAGCAATGATACCTTCAAAAGAGTTGATTTCAATATTTCGCTTATAAAAAATTCAATTTTAAATTTAAAAGCAATTTTAAACTAAATGTAAAATTACAAAAAAACAATTAACACAATCTGAATACTATAATAAAAAAAACTATAATACAGTCAGACAACTGTGCAATTGGACCACACTAATCTGCAAGAGAATTTGAAAGAATGCAAAAAAAATACTAACCATGTTCTAAAATTTAAACGGTACATTGTTTTAATTTAAATAAGTTCGTGTGCATAGTAAATGAAATGAAAGCAAAAAAATGAAATCACTCTGAAGTACTGCAAGAAAGAAAGAAAAATCCCATTATCCCAAGGCTATTGTCTACTTAAGGTTTCCGACTAGGTTGAGAAAGCGATTTTTGAAGAAAAAAATCAAAAAACTTTTTATGATCTAAAAATAAAGCCACGACTTTTAAGATTCTAAAACAGTCTTTGTTTTCATTCTTATTCCTTGAATAATTTATTCCTTGATATTTAGTTGGACTAATGTGTTATTATATTTTTTAAATGCGTTTTCTGAAAAATGAAAATTTCACTAAAATTGGTACACGAAAAACGTGATATCTCCAAAACAATTCATTAAAATTAATTGAAATTTGGTACACATGCGTAAAAACCCTTTGAGGGTGCAATAGACCGTAGATTTTATGATAGTGTTATTTAGTCATGCTTTACAGTCACTCTCAGTTCGAAACATAGGATAATTTTGGCAAAAAATTAATGACGCCAACTTTGAATGTTCATGAAATATTTATTTATTAAAATAAATTTCATCTTGCAGTCTATTATCCTGTAGTATATCCTTGAACCAGTGGATTTATAATAATAATAATAATAATAATAATAATAATAATAATAATAATAATAATAATAATAATACACATGAACTTCATTAAGCAATTAAAAGAAATTGAAATGTTCTTTAAATGGTGACTTGAAATTCATAACTAATGATGTGTAGTTCTCCCGGTATAAGCCAGTACTTTTTGATGCCTCTAGTCCGGACACAATGTACGTGCGTCATATCAATAATAATAATAATAATACACATGAACTTCATTAAACAATTAAAAAGAATTGAAATGCTTTAAACGGTGACTTGAATTCAACCAATGATGTGTAGTGCTAACTGTATAAGCCAATACTTTTTGATACCTCTAGCCCGGACACAATGTACTTGGTCATCATAATAATAATAATAATAATAATAATAATAATAATAATAATAATAATAATAATAATAATAATAATAATAATAATAATAATATACACATGAACTTCATTAAGCAATTAAAAGAAATTAAGAAATGTTCTTTCAATGGTGACTTGAAATTCATAACTAATGATGTGTAGTTCCACTGTATAAAACAATCCTTTTTATTACCTCTAGCCCGGACACAAGGTACTTGCGTCATATCTGGCAAAAAAAGAAAATTCAGAGAGACAGGAAAGAGAACCACTCAGAAGGAAATAGAGAAGAAAAATGACGCGTTTAGTCCAAACGACGACAGCGTCTATTATCTCTCCGCACCCTTTTATTGTCTCTCTCCCCCTTCTCCTGAGCTCTCTAAATCGCCGCTTTATGCCAGTCTCTGAGACACAAAAATCGCAGCTTTAGAATAAAGGAAGTTTCTAGAATTTTCATGAATCTAAGGTTTTACGATGTATTAGGATTTCACTAATATAAAGAGGAAAATCGAACATTTGAAGTCAACGTAGGGCCAAAAATATAACATCGCGGTGCTACCACAGAAATTCAATACAGTTTTCAAAGTGTTAGTTATATGATGAGAAAACTTGGAGTATGTGTTATGTTTGTTAATCCGTTTATTAATTTAGATTGTATCTAATTATTAAAAATATTAAAGTGGATTCTAACATATTGTGCGAAGCATAGTAGCACGATTGTGAGGATCTCGGACTCGGCAAATGTAGACTCTCCAGAAACGATATGTCACGTGATTTTCGGAGGAACGGAAGCAACCAGGGTTGCCATATTGGCCTTTTTTAAGGCCAAATTTTGGAAATTTATCCTTTTTTCAAAACCTTTGGCCTTTAAATCATTTTTAGCCTTAGAAATTTTCATTTGGCCTTAAATTCATTTTTGGCCTTAGGAATTTTCATTTGGCCTTAAATTCATTTTGGCTTTTTAGGAATTTTCATTTTGGCCTTAAATTCATTCCTGGCCTTAGAATTTCATTTGGCCTGTAAATTTCTTGGCCTTAAATTCATTTTGGCCTTAAGATTTACATTTGTCTTAAATTCATTTTTGTTAGGTTCATTTTGCTTAAATTCATTTTCGCCTTTTATTGGCTTTAGTTTTGCTTATGACTTTTAGAACATTCTTAATTTATAATTTTACTATTTTTTCAATAAACTTTGATATGACACTTTCTCAAATGGCCCACAGTGAGCTATCAGTGAAGTAATTCCAGGATAAGAAAGGTTTCTGTCTCCTTTCTTAAACTTTTTAGTCAGAATCCCTCTAGAAGAATCTATGCTTGTCTCGTACAGCATATAAGAACCATTTTCTCTGTTTTATTCGTTTCTTTCATGGTCAATTCTTTACGAAGACTTCAGCAAAAGCGTGAAATATATTATTATTATAATTGAGAGAGAGAAATGGAAAGAGGACATCACAATACAGATCTTTTATTACAATCACATTAAAAAAAATATAGAGCATTGTAATTAACAGCAGTTGACAATTTCGCAGACATTTCATTCTGCACCGCAAGAACAGAATTTCTTATTCTTTCTTTTGTGCTTTCTGCAAAGTCGTGTACGTAGATGTTTAAAAAAATTCACTTAATTTTAGTTTAATAAAAGGTATTATGCATATGTCAATCTAGGATTCCTTTTAATAAAGGATAGTCATTTTCTTATAACACATAAGAGAAATAAGTCTTTAATCAAATTTTCAAATTTGATCTTTCTTCCTTATTTTATAGACGTTTGGCCTTATTTTTTGCTTTTTTGATCTGGCAACAAAGGGAAAAAAAGACAGATGGGTTCAGGCGTCGGCTTGTAGTTATTGCTGTGAGATGAATCTATAAACTTTGTTTCGTGTTATTATATTTTCTTTACAACCTATGTATATAGTCCAAGCATGTAAATATGCATGTATTGTCTTAGAATATATATTTTAGTCGATAACCTGCCTTTTATTCTACACTACTAATCACCTACAATCATGTCTTGGGGGCAGATAAAGAGGTTAGGCCTAACAAAGGTAGTATTTGATGCTTTCGCATGTTCAATATCAGTTAGCAATTGATCTAGTGGATTACAACAAAGAATTTTACATTCATACCCAGCTTTGGACTTCGGCACATGGAAGGCGATATAGAAATTTAACTATAATAATGTTGAGGTTTGATTCGTCTGTATTGTGTTTTAAGAAATTATTCTTAATTATAGAGCAACGGTAATGTACACAAAATAAGTATTTAATATCACCCAACACTCGTGTGTATACATGCAGCAAGAAAACAAAAAAATGTGTTGTAAAATGTTATTAATTTTTTTAAATTATAAAATTAAGAAAAAATTCTCAGTGCTATTGAGGAAAACATATCGATTAATTTTAATTAAAATTTAATTGAATTATGAACCCATATCTTATTGACCGCTCTAACCAGGAATTAACTACTGCCAAATTTGGTAGCTCTAGATCGAAAGTTGCTCTATAGAGCAATATGATCGCTTTTGCATCATGCATATCACATGTTGCATCACACATTACATACAGTAGAACCTCGTGAATCAACCAGGAATGCAAACAACTTTTTTTTAATTTTCGGAAAATGTTTTATAAAAAATGAAGGAAAATACAATTAGGAATCAAAACCAAACTAATTTATTCCTAACTTAACGAAATATTTTAATTTGTATTTAAGAACGAATACAGCCATTAATTAGTAGGGAAAAATTGGTTATCTTCTTTTGGCGTAAGGAACTTAACCCGTTAGACGATGCAAATCGCCTCTAGATCTTTTCGTACTCTTTCACAGAGTGCGAAGTTAATACTCTACTGCATTTGGTATCAAGGTATATAAGACTGCATTTGGTATATCAAAGTATATAAGACTGCATTTGGTATATCAAGAGTGTGCAAGACTGCATTTGGTATATCAAGAGTATACAAGACTGCATTTGGTATATCAAGAGTGTGCAAGACTGCATTTGGTATATCAAGAGTGTCAAGACTGCATTTTCTATATCAAGGTTGATAAGACTGCATTTGGTATATCGAGTGTGCAAGACTGCATTTGGTATATCAAGAGTATACAAGGCTGCATTTGGTATATCAAGAGTGTGCAAGACTGCATTTGGTATATCAAGAGTGTGCAAGACTGCATTTGCTATATAAGGTTGTGTAAGACTGCATTTGGTATATCAAGAGTGTGCAAGACTGCATTTGGTATATCAAGAGCGTGCAATATTGAATTTGGTATATCAAGAGTGCACAAGACTGCATTTGGTATATCAAGAGTGAGCAAGACTGCGTTCGGTATCAAGAGTGTGCAAGATTGCATTTGCTATATCAAGGGTGTGTAAGACTGCATTTGGTATATCAAGATTGTGCAAGACTGCATTTGGTATATCAAGAGTTACAAGACTGCATTTTGTATATCAAGAGTGTGCAAGACTGCATTTGGTATATCAAGAGTATAAAAAGCTGCATTTTGTATATCAAGAGTGTGCAAGACTGCATTTGGTATATCAAGGCTATAAAAAGCTGCATTTTGTATATAAAAGGTGTACAAGACTGCATTTGGTATATCAAGAGATACAAAGCTGCATTTGGTATATCAAGAGTGTGAAAGACTGCATTTGGTATATAAAGAGTATGCAAGACTGCATTTGCTCTATATCAAATTAGTATGAATAAGACTGCATTTGGTATATCAAGATGTAGCAAGACTGCATTTGATATATCAAGATTAGAAGACTGCATTTGGTATATCAGAGTTACAGATGCATTTAGTATATCAAGATTTTAGACTGCATTTGGTATATCAAGAGTTACAAGACTGCATTTGGTATATCAAGAGTGTGTGCAAGACTGTATTTGGTATATCAAGAGTGTGCAAGACTGCATTTGGTTTATCAAGAGTGGCTAAGATTGCATTTGGTATATCAAAGTTACAAGACTGCATTTGGTATATCAAGAGTGTGTAAGACTGACATCTGGTATTAGCAAGAGTGTGCAAGACAATTTCGTATATCAGAGTGTGCAAGACTGCATTTGGTATACCAAGAGTATACAAGACTGCATTTCTATATTTACTGAATTTTCCTGATAATTTCCAGTCGAACAGAGATCAGCCCCAGTTAGTTCGATTCCTCAAGTTCTACTAGTATATCCAGCCTATGAACATTATCATCTTAAAATCATCTTCAATTTATTTTATATGTTCGTTGAAATACTGTGAGACATGATATGATGCGTTCTTGGCTTCTCGACCCAATAACACTGGAATTTACCAATAATGTGGGCTGTAGCACGTGATCTCCTGCAGCAAGGTCGAGTCCTCAGGTTGGTGCATCTCCTGAACATTTGGAAAAGATGAAAGCTGTGTTTGTTATCTCACCACGATTAAACATTACAAGGTTGGTCCCGAGATAGCTTTCGTATAGCTTCAAAAGCGGGATGTTAACCTAACACATCAAATCTAAAAAAATACTGTCTGCAAAATCTGCATCTGTCTGTAAGGCTTTTATCAATTGTTGTCGTTTCGATTTTTCTTAAAAATAAGTTAGATTTTTTATATCTTATACAGGTTGTATGATTGCCTGAAAAGTATGGCATTGCGTAAAGTAAGGTTCAGTAAAATAATGGTATTATTTGTAATGACAGCTGTAAAAGAAATTTTTACTATCTTCAAAAGTTTAAATAACTTTTGAAAGCTGTAAAATTTGGTTATTCAATCAGAATGGTGCAAAACCAGAATTAAAATAATACCAAATAACCACTTTAATACATCATTTGATTATTTCGTCGGAAATTAAGATTTAAATCAACAAGTACTGCCCCAAAATAAATAAATAAATAAAATAAAATGAAAATATAAAACACTGCAACTGAATTTCTTGTGATGGGCTAAAAATAATGATACAAACATGGAAAGTCGCTTCCCAGCAATGTGAGCCTTATGGTTGGGAAGAGAGTTTTACAGGGATAAGTATGGGATGACAAACAGCAGCCACGTCTGGTTCCCCGACCTTGACGACAAACTTGGCAACCATCTTGGCGACTTTGGCGACGAAATATGGGATCTTAAAGGCGCTGGAATCTTCTCGATATTTCCATTAGGAGAGAAGATACGCTTGAATGTACTAGAAGATTCCATGTGACGTCACGGCCTGCCGCGGGAGACTATATAAGGAAAGCGCTTAGACGACGGAGGGTGTGTTGATCGACTGGGATCACCTTGGAGAACGAACGTCTTTGGAGTTCTATTCGCAGTGCGAGCTAGGAAGCTGGTGAGCTGAGCGCTATTGAAAGTGCGCAGTTATTGTCGTTACTATTTATTTGCTGACTGTTTGTGTTGCTAAATATCAAAGTGCTGAACTGTTATTACCTGTGAATTGTTGTCTGTTTATATTGCTAATCTGTACAAGAACTATTGTTTGCTGTACCTGTGAACGTGTTTTTCCTGCATATTTGTAAATAAACCTTCATTCTTCATTATCCTTTGTGTTGGACTGTTTACACCACACACCCACAGAAAGACTTTTGCAACAATAATATCCATGTATTATTTTGAAAAAGAGCACTTTATTGCATGACCTATTTTTCACTAATTATTATTTCCAGTTTTATAATAAACGCCAATAAACCAGTAAACGCGACAGATATTTATATCATTATTTATATGTTGTTTAGAGATGTCATATTTTATATTGTTAATTTGTTAATAGCTTTCAACTTTAAAATAATGCATGACCAATAAGGTATAAAATTAAATATCTAAATATAAAATATGTTGTTAAATATTAACCATTTTTTTTATATCGTTCTTCTCGGTGAATATTTTCTTAATGTGAGATATCGTCTAGCACGAGGTTTTATAGTATTCGTAAAAGGATTTCCTTATTGTATTATTCATGTTCACCATCTTTCATCTTAAATAATTAGACAACACTTTGTTTTGTTCAGCTGAAGTTCTTTTCCATTAGGAAGCAGTTATGCAATGGGACTGAACTCCAAAATAAACGTTTTTAGACGTAATCGTTTTCGCAAAACATCGCAGAAGAAACTTTTTTACTACATTTCTCCAAAATTAATTATTTTCGCTTTAGATAGTCTGTTGTGCAACTTATGAAATTTCTTCAGTTGTTCATAGAACACTTCACTGGCTCATATATAGTTTCAGTAATGAATCCTAAATTGAGAAATTGATGACTAGTTCTCAATAACATACTTTTGTCGATTTGAAACATATCAGATGTTGAAATCATAAAAATAAACATCTAATTAACTTTTTTATCCTGGATACCAACACAGCAAAAAGAGAGAGAAATATTATTAAGTACTTAAGCATCGCAAAATGTAAAAGCCCAATCATTTTGTTTCTCTTCTTTCAATTTTTTGTCCATCATTAATCATTAATTATAGAAAATCGCCTGAAATGCGTTTCTGGATTTAAAAGGATGGAATTAGCTATAGAAGATAATTGTGTCTTTTCTAGTTTGTAATGCATTTGATAATAATAATTTTGTCACTAAAGATTAATCGCAATTGTTTATACTTTTTGTGAGATTTTAAAGTTCCTTCCATTGGGATCTCAGGAAGGAATTTGATTCACACCTCAGAACGCAACAAAAAACGTTGTATGGGAGATCCTCTATATATTACTAAAAATATATATTAAAAGCATAATTAATGTCTTATTTTAGAGATAAAAGGTAACAAAAAAAGTTACAAAAAGAAAAATTGAAAATCGGAATTTAGTTCAGCGACTACTGCGTAGCAAAGTTTGGCATAAATACGCATGAATTGGTGACGCGATCCTCTATATTTCGGTAACTACATATGTTAAAAACATAACTAATGTCTTACTTTAAGTTATAAAAAAATTGAAAATCGGAATTGTAGTTCAACAGCTACTGAGTCGTAAAGTTGGGCAAAAATGCTCATGAATCGGTGACGCGATCCTCTATATTGTAACATATCCACGCGCGTTTGAAGAATTTAAAACAAAAACATTGACATTGTAATATATTTTATTAATGGCCTTAGGAATCAGAAAGTTAAACTTTTAAGTTGTTTTCCTATTGTAACTAATGTTTAGTTTTGCGAATTGTACACCTGATGAATATTGATAACTTTTTTCATTCTTGCATGGAAGTATCATTGTATATGCGAACAAATAATTGAAGCAAAAGAAGATTTTGTAAATATGTTCTTTATGCACTGTAAATTGTAATTGGACACAGTTCTTGTCAACCCCATGCAAATAACACTCCCTTAGGTTTTTGGTTAGAACGAGAGATAGCTCGGGGCGTCTTCTGATGCCTCTTAAACTTCAGGTATGGTACACTGTTTAAATAACCTTAAGGTTATAGTTGCAGGGGCATGAGGTGGTGTCTTGTCTTTTCCTTATTCCATTAAATACTCCCCACTTCCTTTATATAAAGATTCGTCCCCACAAGTCCTATTATGATGCCTCATCGTGGCGAGGGTGGTGGCCCTGGATGGAATGGGCGATGTACGTCTGGAGTCTTTCTCCTGGTAGGGTCATCCAAGGCATGAGGGCCATTCCATTATACCCAGCTAAAGCATAAAGGCAACGGACAAAGTCAGACCTCTTCCCTCAGGCGTCCAAGGTCTACTGTCAACAGAAGCTGCACTCTCCTCCTTTACCATGAATCGTTCGCCTATAGTTTTGGTGTTCTGTGGGCGGGCGGACTCTTGGACTTGGTCTAGCTGAGGACTAGAACAAGTGGAATAAGAAACAACAACAAAGATTCGTACCATGGTTAAAATTAATGATAAACTGATCAGAATCCTAAATTCGATGGGACAATATCGAATTTGTTCCTGACTTGTCTCTTCTTCCCATTATCTAGAAAAACCCGGGTTCCGAAAAATAATAAAAAAATATGATCATTTTAGTTACACGACTCACACAAATCTTGAAATTTACAAATGTGTCATAAGAAAGTTCTCGAATATCTTTATCACTGTTGGGTTTCTAGTTCACTATTAAAAATAAATCATTACCTTGTCAGATTTGCTTAACCCTTGCTGAAACCTTCTGAAACATAATATATTCCTTACCCTAAGCTCAGCCAATCTTTTTCTTAAACATTTTTTGTTTCACTCATTTAATGCTTTTATTACTTGTTTTTTTTCAAGAGAAAGAAATAATATGACTGCTATTAGGGTAAGAAATATTCAGAAAGAGATTTTTTTCCTCCTCTTTCTTCCCCAGAAAAAAATGTGACTGAAAGCATCTGTCCTCAGGTCAGAATTGTTGTAAATGAGCCATAAAATATTCATTCATTAGAGAGAGGGAAATTTTTCCTCGCCGAAAAAAGATGAAAGAAAGAATCTGAAATTATTTGAGGGTTAGTTGTTTTGACTGGGTGAAAAGTTTTTAATAGTTACTGGAACTCGTCGTTCCAATTTATTTGTAGTTTTTAATTAAAAATTTGGGAGATGCATTTTGTGAATAGTTTCGTTCGAAAGTTGTTCTAGTTTATAGGTAATTTAACAATTACTGATGAATGAATTTTTAACTAACTTTAACTATGTTTCGGTAAAACTGAAATCTAATTATTGCTGTGTGAATTTCAATGACAAGAAAAACAGGAATAATTAAAATTGTATTTTTTGTTAGCTTCAATAAAAAATATGTGACAGAATAAATTTTAAGAAAAGTTTACTAATTGGTGAGAAATTGCCAGCAGGATTAGTTTCTTTTTAAAATAATTATCGATAAAAAACTAAAAATTGCTTATCAAGAATTCAGATGCCTTTTTACCAAGCATAGTATGTAAAAATTTGTTCTTTTCCTTAATATAATAACTTGTATCGGCCTATTACCTGTATTTAGAGAACTCCATGATCAGCGTTTTAGAACTAAAGAGTCAAAGCTGTCCTTCATAGTAATTAAAAATAATTAAGTGCCAAGAATATATATTTTACGAAAGAAAATATTAATTAATATTCACATAATAATTCTTCTCTTTGATCTCAATTAGTTTGAGCAATGAATTTGCATTTTTTGAGAAATGTATGTCAGGATTAAAACTTATGAATTTTAAATTAGAACTCTTCTGGGATGTGGGTGGATTCATGTAAGATAAATATTTTTGTGTTTACGTGCGCGTGTGTTGCGTGTAAATGTGCATGCTGTGAAAAAATACCTCCAATTTTGATAAACGCGTCTTTCTATACTACCAAATTATCTCTCAAACGGATTTAGAGTCGCTTGCTGGTCATTTGAAAGATTCTACATTATTTATCTGGAAAAATAGTTTGTTCTATGACTCATGTGAAGTAAATATTACATTGTTCGTAGATTTATTTTTAACCTTCTAAAAGAATTGTGAAAAGAGTAAAAAATTCTTGCAAAAGGTTATTTTGAATGATTGGCTTCTCAATGTATATTTAATGGAAATTCTTGTGAGGAAAGGATTGTGCAGATAAAACACGTAGGACCAAAGATGCTAAGAACTTAAACGGAGTTCTTAGTTGTTTTGCTGTGTAGTGAGTGAGGTTGAGCGAGAATTGCTGCAAGCAGGTAAAGACTTTCACTTAAAGTTAATTGGTGTATTTCAAATTCCCCTGCTAAAATGTATCACATGGAACTAATCTCAGTTTCTGAAAATTTAGGAGACATATAAACAACTGAAGTGCACATAATGATGGGGTTAGATTGGAATTCATTTGTAGTTTAATGCGTAAGATCTGATCTTAGTTTCTGAA
>BGPR01004295.1:61269-115276 GCA_013235015.1 Araneus ventricosus | reverse complement strand
ATGGCCCAAGACTGGTCTTTTTTTCCTCCTCCCATTTAATCGGAAAAATAAAGGCACGCCACTCACTCGTGGCTTCATTGAGAAATAAAAATTTAGATAGGAAAATAGGGATTTTCTAGTCTGGGGAAAAACGGATTTTTCTGTTTCACTCTGACATATCAACAATAAGATTCATTCACGCGCTGTGTAGTTAAAAATTGCATGTTTAACTTATTATTTTTGTTCCTTTGGCAGCTAAAGTCTCATATAATAAGAGATTTATTAACTGGATATAAGGGATTAAAAATGGTTGTCAATGATTTTAAAAAATGTGTTATTAAACTGAAACTGCACTGCCAGATTTTAATGCGATTCCGTGTGAAATTTGTGATTATTTTAAGGAAGGTATGATGTTGGAAAATATTAATTGTACATGTAATATTGATTTTGAATTAAAATGTTACTTAAAGCAGTTTTTCTTATAGATATTGTGATTTTATATTTGAGACAGAGGTTATCTTTTCTGTATATATAACTTAACTAATAAATAAGAAATTAGAAGTATTCTCTGTTATGATTTGGTTTTATCTTGTACAACATATTCAATCTCTACTACCCTATGCATTTTATTGCCGGAGAAGCTAGTACATTCTTTTGAAGAGAAAATTCTATGAATTTTGTTTTGATGCAAATTGATTGAAATGAAAATCAACTTTAGGAACCATTTATTCTGTTGACATACTTCATTCTGAATGCAGACTTTAAAAATGTTGCCTGCTGTTAATGGTGGCCAAAGAAAGGAAAAATTTATAGGCAGTAACTTCAATAGTGGCAATAAACCAGAATGAAGGATTTGATGAGACAATAAAATTATTTGAATTTAATTTCAAATAATAAAAGCATTGTTACATGTTGAAAATTAATTTTGTTTTGAAAAGTGCAATAAAACAGCAATACGTAACTGAACGAAGCACAATGGATGGGCCAAATGGAATGGAATGGACGTCAGATGAATGGCCGCCTTAAGATTATTAAAAACCAACTCCAGGTCTTCTAATTTAATTGGCTCAACAGAGTCCATAACCGGAGTATAAAAGAAATCATCACTAGCAGAATGACCCGGAAAAAAGCTGTTCATAATAAAAGTCATTTTATCTTGAAAAGAATTATTAGGATTACCATCGGGGTTAACCCCGATATGACTATCACTATGATTCTTATTGAAAACAAGTTTAAATAAAAACCCATGTCTCTCGTTGTAATTAACACAAAAACTTTCCCATGCTTTTCTTTTCGTCTGTAGCAACAATTTTTTATAAAAGGCTCTCTCCCGGTGGTAAGCATCACCGGAGCTCTGGATAAGATCCAAATCTAAGTTTGCAGCTTTATGTCTCGAATAAATCTTAAATAACTTGTTGACATTATTCCTAGAACGCCTGAGATCTTCGTTCCAGAAACCGAACTTCCTTGCATATCTTTTGGGTTTCTTCTTTAAAGTTTTGAAAGCACCTCTAGAAACTAATTCAATAAAATCAATGAAAAATTCGTTTAAATAAATGGAATTATCGATAGAAACAAGTCTATCCTTAAATTGTTTAAGATGCTTTCTAATAAAATTTTGAAATCTACCCTGGTTGTATTTTGATTTAAAATGAAAGTCGGTCTCTGGAATATCATCCAATTCAATTTTAAAATAAATATATTTATGGTCGCTATGGGATTCAAGGTCCAGGACACCCCAATTTTTAATGTAATTAAGGATAGATGCACTAATAATGGTTAGATCTGGGAACCCCACATGAATAGAAGAATGAAATGTAGGACCATAATCCGCAATATTACAAACATGAAGATTGTTGGAGGCTATGAACTCGGTCAACCTTCTCCCTCTTGTATTATCCGAGTCATAGCCCCAATTAGACGACTTACAATTAAAATCTCCAATTAATATATTAAAACTAGTATAAAAGTTAAAATCAGCTAATTCCCCCAAAAGTAAATCTATATCATCATGAGGGGGAAAATAGCAATTAAAAACATTCAAAAGAAAATTATGAAAGTGAATCTCAACTACCACTGTATTAGTGGTATTAAATTTAAAAAATGAATTAAGATTTTTATTAAAAATATATGTAATGGCTTTTTTGCTAACGGACATAAAGGTCCTACAGCCAAAATTGGATTTCGGGGCTCCCCTTTAACAAGGTACGGGTCCTGGACCGCGATAAAATCAACTCATATACTCATATCCTGCGTTTTGGGTCAATTGTACGGAGAGATATCTGCTGTTTTCTGGTTTGGATTGAGGAAAATTCAACGCTTTTAGATTCCGGAGATGCCCACCGACTCCTCGGGAGCGATCTTTGTTTACAATGTCGTCTTGATTCAGGGAGGAAACGCCCCGATGAGAATCTTCTTCTTCATAGGTTGCTGCCAGTCCCGATGAGTGAATACCATTTGAACCTTGTTTGTTCAACGCTGAACAGAGTATTGTCGAACCGTCTATTTGGTCATCTTGCTGCTGCACCGGCCGCCTGCTCCTTTGTATCTTGACATATTGTTGGATTGTTGATTTTAGCCATTTAGGCCGACCGGCTTTCGGGGATTTGAATCCAGGTTTGCAACCTATTTTCGTGGAGTTGGAATTATTAGTTAGTTAGTTTTAGTTCTGAGATTCCTTGTCTCAATGTTTTTAGAGTTGTAATTATTTATCGTACATTTTATACTTTTGATATTTTAGTGTGTACTGTATTATTGTAGAGTTTGGAATTTTGGATTCGAGATTTTATTTGATTTTTGTGTTTCTTTTTGAGTGGGAGAATTGTTGCGACTATTTGAGTGTTGTAAATATATGGTTCTATTTCAAATTTATTGTCTGACTGGTCTAGCACAGAGGAAATGGGTAAAAATGAGGCAGGTAAGACCGGTAAGGATAAGGAATCCGGTAAGGACAAGGATTTCGGTACAGCTGGTGCCCCAGACCCCTTTGATGAATTGCTATATAGTAATTAATAATAAGTATAATTGCTATATAGATTTCGATGATGATGTGAATGAAATGTTGAGAGCAGAAATATTGGAATTGGGGAAGTGTTTTAAAAAACCATTAGAGGAAGGAGTACTGTTACAAAGGCAGTAAGGAGCGAAATGATTGAGCACTTTGGGGTTTTTCTACGGGCAGTTAAAAAACTTACAACGAAGATTAACAACCTCCAACTAAATCTATTCCATGCTAATGAAAATAAAATCAATAACGATGCATCATTATTGAAAGCTAAAATTAAGGATTTAGAGAGTATAAATTACGAGCTTCAGATAAAATTAACAGAAACATTGAATCTTTCAGAGATCGTTAAAGTGCGGTAAATAAAATCAAAGAAGTTAATGAATATTTGCTGAAACAGGAACTGAAAATAGTCTAGAAATCCGTGGTTAAAATCAAACATGAAAATCAGGCGGTTCTAAATGAAGAACTTAGGGTTAACTTGGAAGAGAATAACAAAAAAGTCATAGATGATATCAAAAATAAAATGGAGTTAATAAACAATAACTCATGTGGCAAAGGGTCGGGCCAATTTGCCTCGTCCGATAATCAAACCTCCAGATGAGGAGATCGTGCTCCTTTTGAAACAGAAACCCAGAAAATTCAGATTACCACACCAATAAAAATTTAGTTATCAATGCTTTATAAAACTGGTGGTATCACATTAAGAATAAAATCAATGGGGAAAATCCACGGCGGAGGGATAAAATTAATTATGGAAAACCAGACCGAATTGAAGGCTGCAAAGATCATTTTGGAATCCAAACCAGATTTTAGAGATAATTTTCAAATATCAATAGCTAGTAAAAGGAAGCCGCAAATTATATTATACAACATAAGTAAGGATATAGATGCCTAACAATTATTAGAGAGGTTGCTGGGGAAAAATAACATTCTGTCCGATACTAAAAATGAACCTCTCATTAAGGTGGATTTCCTCATAGAGCCAAGGGGTAGAAATATCAAGCACTAGGGTAGTGACGGTCGAGCAGGTGATCTTTAAGGATCTTTGGGATAAAAGCGGGCTCTATTTCGAATGAAGTAGGGTCCGCTTTACAGAATTTATAGGGATTAAACAGTGCCGAACATGTGCAGCATTTGACCACACTGTCAGGGATTGCCCTGATAGGGAAAAACCCACTTGCGGTGGTTGCTCACAGCTATACAAAGAGGGCCACTCATGTCGAGTACAGAGATGCAAAAACTGTGTGTTGGCCAATGAGAAATTTAGGGCCGGTTGGGGAGTGAGGCATAGCGCTTTCGATCGTCAATGTTTGTCCTACCTGAGGCAGAGGGAGATAATCATTACAAGAAAAGACTATGGGTTTAAGAGGACTTAGGGGAATTCAATTCAACGCAAATCACTGTCAAATTGCACACCTCACTGCTCTTCAAACGGCGCTTGAACTTAACTTTGATTTTTTAACAATACAGGCACCATATATGGTCAACGGAGAGACCTTCAATCCATGCTCCAAGGGTAAAATTATAGGATCAAAAAATTTCAAAGCCGTTATTGTTATTTTTAACACAGAACTAAGATTTTATACTAAATTTAAGTCCGAACATATCATAATTTTAGAACTTCATCTGCATAATTATATTTTAAATTTGAGCAGTGTTTACTTCCCTCCCCACGATGACATCGACAGTTCTATTAATGAGTTCGCCAACTATGAATTTAATAAAGGTTTTGATATCATCACTGGTGATTTTAACTGTCGAT
Source organism: Araneus ventricosus (assembly GCA_013235015.1). NCBI lineage: Eukaryota > Metazoa > Arthropoda > Arachnida > Araneae > Araneidae > Araneus > Araneus ventricosus. The sequence continues at coordinate 110,528 of BGPR01004295.1, read as the reverse complement.
CGCGTGTGTGGAGATATAATTTTGAAGATCGACGGGGAAAAAAGTTAATAGAATTTTTAACTTTAAATAACTTAAGCTTATGCAATATAAAGGAGCATGGTGCGACATTCATATCAGCATCTTTAAAGACGGGCTTCCCGGATCTAACCTTAATTTCTTCAATTTTTGCAGACAAAAGGGAACAATGGGGAGTGCTGGATCGTCATACGTTCAGTGATCACAAATATATATTTTTTAAAGTGGATATAACGTACCAACGAGCAAAAGATTATTTTCTAAGAACTTCGCACTATATGGATGGCTTTCTGAGAGGATTTTCCCGAGAAATGAAAACATTGTAGATCTTGTTGGGAGAAATAGACTAAAGATGATATAGATAATTATTATTCAACATTAATTGAGACGACTAAAGATATTGCTCTTAAGAGCTTGAGGAAAAAGCCGAGAAAAAGGGACCTTGACTTTTTGTCTAACTTTTGTTTGAACTAAATGTCTGGGGAGGGGTCTTCACAGTTGAACAGATCGAGAGACCGCAGACTGTCCAGTGAGTGTTTTTGTTAAAATTCACAGGAGCATACAGAACGACTTCGACGCAGGAACTAAATGTGCTGACGGGTATTCCACCTCTGCATTTAACCGCGAAGGATGAATTCTTGAAATTCCATACATGGGTGTGTCGCTTGGGGGTGCACGACGAATTTTTGTGTATAGATGACCGTGACTGTTTTGTAAGACTTTCAGAGATTCCGTTGGAGACTAGAGTGTTAGATATAGAGTCACAGGTTCCAGGAAGTAGGTTCGAGGTTTACACGGATGGCTCGAAGAGTGATTCTGAGGCTGGTTTTGCTGTGTGCATCTTGGACCACGGAGAACCTTATGAGATTTTAAAATTTCAACTTGGTGTTTCCAGGCAGAGCTGGTGGCCATTGATTTCGCCGTTCTCTGGGATTTGGTAAAAAAAGTCATAATTAATATTATTACGGATAGCCAGTCGTCCATCGAGGCCCTCCGGAGCTCCAGGTCCAGGTCTGAGGTGGTTATCAGGCCAAAGAAAATGTTAACTTTGCTGGGGGTGAGATTGGGCTAGCCTGGGTGAAGGCGCAAGCTGGTAATCCAGGTAATGAGCTCGCTGACCACCATGCCAAATTAGCTACCATTCAGGGGGTGGAAATGCACTTGTCTACTTGATCAAACTAAAAGTTCGTAATACAGTTCAATTAGTAAAACAAATTAAGGCTCTTATTTGTCAGAAAGTAAGCAGCAGACAACAGTTGAATTGATCCATCTTTAATTTTCTACAAGCAGCACATCACAACACGCACAAGACAGAACATAAAACACAACATCATATGCTGAGCGATAGATAGAAAGTCCTTAATGTAAATACAAAATCCGTAAGTGGCGCGCAGCGCCACCTGGCGAATAGCCTTGGTCTTCAAGGGTTTCAACATACTTCCCCCCAAATGACCAAGAGGTTTATTCAAATTAATTCGTTTAAATTTTGTGCATTGTAACATCTCTAATATTAATCTTCTCACATATGTGATTTTAACATACATTATAAATTTCAATCAATTCACATAATTTTAAATCAATATTAAGTTGCAATGTTACATAATTTTCAATTCAACTAAATGTTCTCAAATGCTAATCAAATTTTTAACATATTTACATTTTATCACATCAGAGATACAAAATGCAACAATTAGATTTGACTAAATATCAGTTACACAAATTCAACACTTTACCTGTAAAAGGAAATAAATACAAATTACAGCTAAATATTTTTATATTTTCACTACATCTAAGTATTGATTCCTGAAACAAATAAGCATATTCAAATTAATTATTCATTAATTTCTAGGTTGTATAACAAATGAATAGGCCTTTTAATAACAAATGTATTCGTTTTAACTTGACAAGATCTAACTTTACCATCTCTGCTAGGAAATACAGCTACTACTCTTCCCAATTTCCAAAAATGCCTAAGAAGTTCATCATCGTTGATTAATACAATATCATTAACTTTAAATTCCCTAACTTTACCTGCCGATTTTACATAATGAGTAGATCTTAACATTAAAAGATATTCTTTAGACCATTTATTCCAAAAATTATTAATTAATCTTTTGCGATAGTTAAACCTTTTAATTACCATTTTCCTGTTACTTAAATTGGAATCAATAGTAAGCCTGGCAGGAGGTAAGCTATTTACTCTTCTTCTCAACAGCATATGCGCTGGAGTAAGATGCACAGGTTCCTGAAATTCAGAAAAAACATAAGTTAATGGGCGAGAATTAAGCACACCTTCAATTTCAATAAGTAGAGTCTCTAACTCTTCTCGAGATAAAGTAGTTTTGCCTTGAGTTTTTCGGAGGGCAAGTTTCACATATCGAATGAGTCTTTCATAAAAGCCACCCCACCATGCAGCTTTCTCAACAATAAAGCTCCACTGGATTTTGTGTGAGGCATAAAAGTCTTTCACCATTGGATGGTTGATGATAGACCACAAATGTTTTAGTTCTAATTCAGCTTTCTTGAAAGTTCGTGCATTATCTGACCAAATCTCGGAACACAAACCTCGACGAGCAATGAATCGTCGAAGAGCCAGAAGAAATGTTTCAGTGGTCAGATTGTCAACCATCTCCAAGTGCACAGCTCGGGTTACTCCACAGGTAAACAAAATGATGTAGTTTTTGTTGTCACTGTTCTTTGTGTAGAGCGGTCCTCCGAAGTCTATCCCAACTGTAGAAAATGGAGGTAACTGCTCCATTCGAGCAGCTGGCAGAGGTGCAGTGACTTGGACACCTGGCGAAGAGTTGAATCTTTTGCATAATACACATCTTTTTAGAACATTTTTCACAGTTTGCCTTCCTTTAATTACCCAGAACTTTTCGCGGATTTCCATGAGAGTTTCAGAAATCCCACCGTTAATTACTTTTTTATGCGAGTCAAACACTAATAAACTCACGAAGTGATGCTTTGCAGGCATAAGAATTGGATGTTTTTGCAGATACGCAAATTTTGATTTCTGGAGTCTTCCACCTACATGAATTATCCCATCAGAATCAAGGAAGGGATTTAATTCCAAGATCGCTGAAGTTTTCGAAATTCGTTTTCCTTGCTTTAAATGAGCAATTTCTTCAGCAAAAACGTCTCCTTGTGTTGTTTTTCTCCAATATTTTTCGGCACCATCAAGTTCTTCAGCACTTATTACATCATATCGTTTAATATCATTTCTTGTATTGTGTATGAAGCTTAACACCAAACTTGTAACTAGAAGTAATTTATTCAAGCAACTGTACTTGTTCATATCAAGTAAAGGCGCTGAGTTCGATCGAGCTTCACACAAAAAAGTTGAAATTTCATCTTGAATAATTCTTCTCTCGCCTGATTCACCAGGGAAAAATTTACAATTAGAGCCTTTTGGCCAATTTTCTTCCTTCTGGCGAAGCCACTCTGGACCGTGAATCCAAAGCGAACTGTTCATAAGCCTTTTGGCACTTGCTCCTCGAGATATGTAATCTGCAGGATTGTCTTTGACGCTGCAGTGATGCTAATTTGCAGGATCAGTATTGGATTGGATTTCAATCACTCGGTTTGAAACAAAAGGTTTCCATTTGGAAGCTGCTCCTTTAATCCAATGGAGAGCAATTAAGGAATCACTCCACAAATACTTTCTAGAAATGGGGAAATTTAAATTCAGCTTCAAATATCGTAGAATTCTAGCAGCAATCACGGCTCCCATTAATTGTAACTTAGGAAGAGTTAATTTCTTAAGAGGTGCTATTCGAGATTTTGCTGTTATGAAACTCGTGGAAATACGTTCATCATATGACACATAACGAAAATAGGACACTGTTCCGAATGCTCTAGGGCCAGCATCCGAAAAGATATGCAGTTCTAATTCTTTTGCTTGATTCAACGGAAAGGAGAAATATTTTCTTTCAAATGTCAAGTCCTTCAAGAGATAAATCTGAGAGCACCAAATTTCCCACCTTTTCTTTAATTCAGTTGGTAATTCATCGTCCCATCCTAAACCATTTTCTCAAATTTCTTGTAGCAAGCATTTAATGATTAAATTAAAGGGAGAAACAAATCCAACTGGATCAAAGATCTTTGCAGCCGTTTGAAGTACACAACGTTTAGAGTTCTTCAAATTATCGATCATATTAAGAATAGGCTGTAAGTCTAATTTAAAAGCATCATCTTTAGTATTCCATATTATCCCTAAAACCTTCAAAGGACGCACACTTGAATCTTAATCTTCAATCATACCTCCTTCGTACCACAAATTTCTCAATTCTTTGGAATTAGTTTTAAATTTTCGCCAATTCATGTTCGCATCTTTAAGAATTTCTACAGCACTTATAATAGAAAGATCTAAATCTTCAATTACTATATTTTCGGCGTAAAATAGATCATCTACATAAAGTGAGGAATTAACCAATTCATAAGCTTCGCTTCGCTCTTGTTTATATTTTCGAATGTGGTACTTAATGGTTGCAGCAAGCATAAACGGACTTGATATTACACTAAAGGGTACGCGCGTCATTCTCAGCATTTTATAAGATTTCGAATCTTGTTTATCTGGGAACCAGAAAAATCTCAAACAGTCTCTATCCTCCTCAGCTATTCCTATTGTTAAAAATGCTCCTTTTATATCACTACAGAATGCATACTCAAATTCGCGAAATCTCAATAGAACATCGAGGATTTTAGGGTTCAAAGGTGGACCAGGAGTAAGACAGTCATTTAAAGACTTGTGTCCTTTACCTTTCGACGAGGCATCGAACACCATTCTAACTTTAGTTGTCTTCTTATCGGTTCGTACTACTGCAGAATGAGGTATGAAATGAATTACCTTCATTGTTTGAAGAGCATTCCTCAACAATATTCAAATTTAATTGATCTGCAACAATAGTCGTATATTCATTAAAGAGCCAATTATTTTCTTTCATTCTCATACATAACTTTTCAAATCTTCGCTTTGCTATCTCGAAGTTATTATGAAATTCGCTAGGATTTTTATCCCAAAATAGCTTTGTTTCATATCTCCCATTTTTGAATTTTAAATTGTTTTCAAAACGCTCAATTAAATTCTCGTCGCATTCAGATATATTGCCCGTGTCATTTATTCCCACCGAATCTAACTCAAAAAACTGTTTTAAATTTTCATTTAATGCTGAGCAACATTCTATTTTGCAAACAGGAACGTTCTTTACACAATTTAAATCTATTGGCGAGATTCGACCTTGTACAACTTTTCCCAAAATCGTATCAATTACAAATAAGGTTTTAGTTCATTTTTCGTTTTTGCCCGAGTGAATTTCCCAAAAATATTGCGCACCAATTAAGAGAGAATTCATTTCCGAACGATACGCTAGCATTTGAAAGCTTTATATTTTTTCTACTAAGCATTTGTTCTAGTTTATTTGCCGATTCTTTGAAAGGTGAACTAGAAATGGCCTCAGTTAACAAGGCTTCTATCTTAATACTCTTTTCAGGGTCACGAGAGTTGCAAAGAGTAAACTGCACAACTTCATATATTTTTTCTATGGGGTTCCTCGAACCGAATATATAGACTAATAATTTCTCCTTCCTGATGACAGGCAGTTTCATTTCGTCAGCTATTTCTTTCTTCAGAAAGCATCGCTGCGAAGCGTTATCTAACAGAATATTTATCGTTTTTCTTTTATTACCGATCGTCATTAATGCCGAACAAGATTCTAGAAGTACTTCATCCTGATTTATATTAATGTTCGAACAAGTTATGACTTCCGAAGTGTTTTGAACTTTCGACTGTTCACCCCCACTACTGAGGGGCTCAAGAGCAGTTGAAGTATCGCAAATTAGTTCAGAATGTCTGCGATGACACTTACCACATGGCGGCCTTTTTGAATTGCATTTCTTATAAACATTACCTTGAGTGAAGCAGAAATAACAAATCCCATTTCTTCTTAAATGTGCCTTTCTTTCCTCAACGGATAAGGGGCAGGATAAAGTATCATGATCAGTTTTAGATTTTACACAAAATAAACACTTTTTCACATCAATAACAAAGGCAGATGCATGTGGAATATTCGCGCTTGTCTCGTTTTTTCTATTAGATAAATCAACTTTACTTTTATTAAATTTTCCGTATTTATGAGCAAAATGGGTAAGTTTGTCTTAAGAATTTAATCTAGTTTCTTTCCGTGCATCGGCATCAAATTCTTTAATTAAATGCTCATTTCGTTCAAGACACTGAATTTCAATTTTTATGAATTCCAATAAATCAGAAATCGTATTTTCTTTTTCAGCGTACATTTTACGTGAAAATTCTAAAGATAAGTTTCTAGGAATAGATTTTAACAATAGTGGATACAACAATGAACTATAACTATTAGGGTCAACTCCATTATTTTCTAATCCTCGTATGTGAGTTTCGCATATGGAATAGAATCTGCGTAACTACTTTACATCCTGTGATTTGCGAACTGTGTTCAAATTCAGAAGCTGTGACATATGAGCATCTATTATCATATCAGTCCGACCGAATCTTTCTTTCAGATTATTTAACGCAAGATCATAGTTCTCGGATTTTAGAGCTAAACCTCGGCATCGTTGATAAGATAGGATTTTAAATTGTTAAATTTTTCAACATCGCTAAGATTTCAATTTTTATGTATAGCTGCTTCAAATTGAGAATAAAAGTCATTAAAATTTAAGATATTGCCATCATACTGCGGTATTTGTAAGCGAGGAAGTTCTACTGAACATTGTTGTGTGTTTCTTTTGACATTTCTATCAATCAAAGTTTCGCTTTCGTTCTCACGCAAGATTTTCTCAGCTCGTATTTTCCATGTTATGATTTGATCTCTGTATTCTTGCTGCCTTTCGACTTCGTTAGTTAGATCTTGTGCTTTGCACAAATTTAAAATATCTGAGTCTAGTTTCTTTAATTGGGAATTCTTATCTAATAGTTTCACCAAAAGTTCGTCAATTAGATGGATAGATCTTTCTTCAGTTTTATTCGCTTCCTGTTCCAGCTGCTTAATATACTCTGTTGTCTCCTTTCTGACAGGTCATCTAACTTTTTCAATGACTCAAGATCCATTTTAACTAATTAAAATGTTCAGTTTCGCTTTTATCTAAAGGTTCCCGTTCCAGATCGGAAATTCCAGGGTTTCGGAACCAAAAATGATCAAACTAATAGTTCGCAATACATTTCAATTAGTAAAACAAATTAACTCTCTTACTTGTCAGAAAGTAAGCAGCAGACAACAGTTGAATTGATCCATCTTTTATTTTCTACAAGCAGCACATCACAACACGCACAAGACAGAACATAAAACACAACATCATATGCTGAGCGATAGATAGAAAGTCCTTAATGTAAATACAAAATCCGTAAGTGGCGCGCAGCGCCACCTGGCGAATAGCCTTGGTCTTCAAGGGTTTCAACACTACTCCCTATTCGCGTTTGAAATACAGAATTTCCAAAAACCTAATTAGAGTGTTCTGGGATGGCTCTCAGTCTGAATCAGGACATAGAATAAGAAGTTTTCTTGCCGGCGTCGACAAATAATTTTTAAGCACCAATAAAATTTTAATTTACATTTTAACTAATTATGGACCATTTCCCTGTTATCTACACAGGTTCAAAAAACTGGGATCACCACTTTGTGCCTGTGGTCTGTTCGGGGATGCCGACCACTATGTGTTCAGGTGTCCTCTTACTGCTGAATTTCACTGAAAGGAACCGTCTGATGAACACAGAAAAAGCTGATTTAAAAATTTAAGATATAATGGCCAGGCCCAATAAAAACTTATTCAGGCTTATAAAATCAGTAATGGCATTTACGACCGGCTGACCCAGGGTTGATTGTTCATTAGTTTGTTGTTCTTGTTCGGTTTCTACTAAGGACAAAGTATTTTATCTTTTATGGTTTATATTGATCGTTTTGTCGTTTGGATGGTTTTGTGGATTTTTCTTTCCCTGCCGGCCCGATCAGGGTCTTACACACTTGAGGGTAGGCCGGACCGGCATGGGTACTAAAAGAAAAAATATATATTTCCTAATAATTTCTTTTTATTATACCGTTTCCTTTTATTTATAAAGGTATTAATTGAAATCTAAGTTTTTTTAATCTGAAAAATATTGTTACCCTGCACTTCCTGTTTCTCTCTTTCTTTTCGAATAATAGATGGCACCACATCTTAGTTGGTTACATTACTATTGTTAATTTTAAGGCGGGATTATCCTTAATCTTTGTCTGTGAGTTGAATTTGGACATTTTAATTCTTTGTAAGTATGGAGTAAGTTTGAATTTTTCTTCTCTACTGATATTTTTATGAAGATATTTTAGCCTTAAGGTTAACACATTTTAAATTAATCTTGTTTGAGGTATTATATTTGTTTTTTCTTTCTGAAAATTATTTTGTTGTTTACTTATCTTGTTTGTCTTGTGGTTTGGAAATTTCGGGCTATTAAGAGACTTGGGTTAGACTTAGGTCAAGCCTCTTATAGAAAAACTTCCCAATTTATTTGAATCCATTTCGAATTTACTCTATAGCCCTTGAGAAAGGGAACTAGAATGGATTCCTTGTCTGTTTAATTCGATTCTATCAGAGTTTATTTCGTGGTTTTTACTTTCTTTGAATTATCATCGACTTCCTTTGTTTGTTGCATGCAGCGGCATATTCCTCGTTACTTAAACATTGTTTAAATTTTGTAATGTATGTTTAAATTTATTTTTAAATTTGCTTTTATTTACTAATTTAAATTATTTGATTATGTTTATGTTCTATGTATGTATATACGTTTATTCCAGCGTCACTTCGACATGACTAAACCAATCTTGATAACACTTGGTACAAAGGTTCCTCATAAGCCGACTTGAAGTACGGGAGGGGTTAAAAAGCCCTAGCCCAGTACCTCGGAGTAGGGTGGGGCAAAGAGTCCAAAATGAATGTAATTAATAGGCTAATTTAATTAATTTATTTAAAACCCACACCGATCGGGCCTACCGAAAGAGTGTAAGGCCTTTAGCAGACCTGTGGGGAAATATAAAAGCAATAGAAGTATATCCAAATGACACAACACACACAAACGCATCACCAACACAGCGCAGAACGCTACAAACACTGAAAGAAAGGGACAACAACAAAAATAAATTAAGTACCCTAAAACACACACACTCACAAAAAACTCCAATACGCCACTGAATCGATATTATACTCGGAGAGAACCGTAAATTAATTGAATTTTGTTTGATTTTAATCTCCAGATCTGGAACTAACATTAAAAATATTCAAAATACTTAAAAGGAAGAGCCCCCAGAGTGCATCCAAATGAGTAAAATACAAATATAAGCTCAGCACAATACACCAGTAAAAAGAAGGAGGCAATAAAAAACTTTTGTAAGTGTCTTGGAGAGGATATGTAGGCCAAGTAATTAGAACCTGGCTCTTAAATAGTGTAAATATCAACGTAAATTTTAAGAAGAAGATATGAATAATAAAGCGTCCAAAAGCAAATCGGATTTCACAAGAGTCACCTCCCCAATCTACAACATCGCAAATTACAACTTTTGAGGCTACAACACCACAGGCATCAAGATCTCAAGAATTTGGGAAAAGGAAGAATATTTGCAGCCAGCGCAGAAACTCTACGGTGACATTTTGGACTTTATTGATAATATCTTCATTACGATTGCGAAACATAATCTTCAAAAATTATGAGGAATGCTTTCTGTTTTTTTGGCGGTAATTAATCGACAACAACAAGAGTACTCTACGGTTATGGGAAAGATGCAGATTATGAAATTATTGGAAGGGAAGTCTGTGACGATAACTCCGGCGGAGCCCTCCTTTTCGTCTGTGGTCAAACGTGTGCGGAGTCGGTCCAGGTGTAGAGAACGGGAAGAAGGACCGGTGGCGATAATTTCGCCTAAGGCAAAATGCGAAAAAGGGAAGGATAACATTAGACAACAGACCGCAATTGACCTTGCGAAACTAAACATAGGAATTCGGATTGTTAAACATATAAATAAAGGAGATATAATTATGGAGGTATGAAATGCGGAGGAATTGGTTAACTTAGAAGACGAAATTGAAAGTAATGACTTTCTAAAGGAAGACTTGATTTTTAGAAGACCAATGAAGTCAAATCATAAAATCATAATATACAGGGTCGATGAAATTTGAATAGATAAATGTCTATCGAGCAGCTGAAAGAACAAAATGAGGTGCTGAAACAGGCTGACATCAAACATAAATATTTGATGAAAACTCAAAGGGGATCCAATTGGGTAGTGTCTTTGGAATCAAACTCTTTTTAAAAAATTATGAAAATTGGAAAAGTGATTCTGGGGTGGATGAGACTCAAGATACATGAATATTTGAGCCCAATGCAGTACTTCAGTTGTTATAAGTGTGGGCACACAACAATAAACTGCGCGAATAGTGAGAAAATTATTTGTATCAAATGTGGCGTGGAAGGACACAAGAGTGACACTTGTGAAAAATAATTCAGCTGCGGTAACTGTAAGGTGTTAAAAGACAGATTTGGAGATCGCAAAATAGATGTGAATCATAGCGTATAAAGTCGTAGCTGCGAGGCTCACCTTAGGGAATTATATTTTTTGAAACAAATGATTGATTATGGTCCTAATAGCAGTCACGTTCAATAATCTCAGTGAATTAATTCTTAATTGTGGGTTGTTTCATTCCAATTATTCCAAAGCAGCTTCTTCAGTCTTCACTCAAGATATCCTGAGACATAAATTGGATATTGTTGAAGTTATCGAACCATTTATTGTTAATGGCCAGTAGGGTGGATCGAAAAGTATAGGAAAAAAAATTGAAATTATTTTTGGCATCGGGCGGGAAAGTTGTGTCTTAAGTTTATTAGTTTATATAATTTTTTTTATTCAAATTCATTTATATCTTTCGGTGCCCCAATCGCCTCAAAAATAGTTAAACATTGAACTTTTTAAGAAAATTTACCTTCTTTTCGTTTTGTTTTCAAATTATTTTTGGCATGGGATGGGAAAGTTGTGTCTTAGGTATATTAGTTTACATATATTTTTTATTGAAATCCATTCACATATTCCAGTGGCCCAAAAATAGTTAAAAATGACATATTCTTTTTCGAAATTTATAAAAAAATATTTTCAAAATTTCCTTCAGCGCCGGGTAAGAAAGTTTTGTTTTGGGTATATTAGTTTACATTTTTTATTATTATTAGAATTCATTCATATCTTCTGGTGGCCCAAACGCCCCCCAAAAAGTTAAAAATTGACATTTTTACAAATATCTATTACAAATTGTGAACTAATGAAAAATATTTGAAAAATCGGCAGATTATTCAAGTATTAAAGTATGAACTTATAAATAATTATAATTTTATAATATACATGACGTATAAATTTAATAGTCAAAGCAATAAATCACAAAACTTATGAAAAGTGAACTCACATCATAGATTTTTTTAATTCTATTAGTTTGAAGATTTACATATTTCTGAAGGATGTAATCCTTTTAGGTATTATAATGATTGATAAGACTTCTTGATTGTATACTATTCAATTTGAAGCCGTGTCTCTTCTCCATATACAATTTCTGACGCTACAGACACTAAGCGAAAATATCTTTCTACAGCTTGTGTATGGAATGGATATTTTGATCATTCCTCCGTTTTTCTAACATTTACCACGGGCTCAATTTCTTTAAATGGCACATTCATCAGAAGAGTTGGTTCAAAAGTCCAACTCGTTGCCAGTTAATAAGTGCCATTGCTTTAAAGTCTATTTTTTGGCACTTGAAAAATTCTTATTCTGATAATCCTCTGTTTCATTTCTAGCATAAATTAGTTTTCGTAGTCCTAAAGACCTTATATTCTCTCTGTTATCTGTGAGCATTGACAATAGCAAATTTTCAGGATGACAAAAGAAGCTATTTCGTTTAGTAAAAGTGTCGACTATATTTCTTAAATAGGGTTCGAAATATCTAGAAAATGACATAAGTCTCCAAATATGCCGCGCTATTTCTGTTATGGAGGGCTTTGTCTTGACATGGAACCAAACAGTCTCCATATACCTTCATAATATACGTTGCTAGAATAAGATTGTCAGATGGTTTTTCAGTGACCACATACAACCTTAAAATTCTACCTGCAATTGTTATACACCTTGAGTGAGCAAATGGACTAAGCTTTCTTAATGCCAGGTCAGACTAATGTTCACCACGTGGTATCGCTAGACAAATATCATATAGATATTTCTGATCATTGCTGAGAACCATTCTATCTATTTTATCTGGCATATTCTCCACACTTATTGAAGAAAAAGGATCTACAGGTAGCTCTTCGCATGATTTGATTTTTTTACATATTGGTCAACAAAATTCTTAGGACAAGTTGTCGCACCATGCAAAGAATTTAGTAGATGACGAAGAGGTAGCTCATTTGTTTGAAGCAAGCAAATGCTAAACAATAATGGTCTATTGAGGCCAGTTCCATCAATAATACCTCCCTTGTGCCCCGTATTAACATTTGTTCCATCGCATGCAATTACTGTTAGCCCATTTAATTGCATAATATTTTATAAAAAACATTGAGTATTGCTTCTTTTACGGCTTTAGCTCCTCCTGTTGCAGCATCAAGATGTCCGATATACACAGATTTAGGTTCGTTTACAGGAGTATAATGTTTCCCCTTCGTGGTCTTCGGGTAATACTTTGTGTCCTTCTTAATTAGGACTTTTATGTTGTTTTTACTCCCATCGAAATATAATCCGGTTAAAAGAGACCAAGACACTGTTAACTTAGTAGACTCTGCATCTGCATTTTAAAGCTTTTTACGATGTCTACGAATTGTTCTGTTCTGTCTACGAATTGTATTGCGTTCTAACACATGCGAATTCTCTCCTTCGTGTACAATTCCAATGTCTTGTAAAACTGCACTGGCGAATGAAGCAGCTTCTCTATCTGAAATTCCGTATCGATCACATTCCCTTGCTAAGTTAGTAAAATCTAAACAATTTTGTGATTGATATTCCAAGGTAATTACATCCGTATCCGTATACGAGGACGAAGACATAGTGTTGAGCTCAAGTGGCTCCATTGATTGAACATGAGCAGGATCAGGTTTAGCCATTTTACGTTTTATTCTTTTGTCTTCCATCTGTTTTCTTTTTCCCTTTTCTCTTTTTTCAGTCGCAATTACGTCCACTCCTCCAATAACCATTTTCCTTTCAAATCTTTGATCTTTCATATACAATCGCTCAGCAAGTGGAATTTTCATGTCTTTTTGGCATTTACATATATCGAAATTTGTACACTTACAAAATGTTGTATGGAACAAACACGATATTTTTTCATTACAATAATTTTCCAATTTTTGTTGGAATTTTTATCATTCCGTCACCCTGTAAAATCGTTTCTTTAACACATTTTTTAGTTTTAATTTTTAACTCTAAATTTGCATAAAAATCGTTTTTTGCAAATATTTAAGAGTCTTGGGGCACCTGAATATATTAAACAAAGTTGAAAAAATTTTGTATGTATGCTAGTACACTTAAACGATAACTTTTGCACCCTAAGCCGATTATTTCATCCACACTTTGAATTTTCGATCCACACTAATGGCCTGGTTCTCCACAGGCCTACGATGCAATATGCCAAGTAGGTATTCCACGTGCAATTATTTTAATCAAGAACTTTTTTAAAATTAGTTCCTACCAAGATTGAGAGAGACTTTGGAGTTTTCAATATTGATTTAACGACGCAAATATTCTTTTTATTTGCGTATACTGTCCTCGAAATGATAGATTAACTGAATATATTTCTAAAATAGGAAATCTGGAAAGATATAAGAACCAGAAAATTTTTGTGAAGGGCGTCTTTAATGCGAAGAATATGGAAGGGGATCCAAGAGAGGGGCATGCTCGTGGTACAGAAATGATGGAATTGATTTATCGACATTAATTGATGTTAGTTAATGATCCAGATTCCCCACCGACATATGTATGCACGAAGGAAGTTAGTTAATTGATTTTATTTTACAAAGAATATTGAGAGAGAGGAGATTAGTGACTGGCTTGTTAGCGCGAAAGAGATAACAATTGATCATAGACTGATAACATATAGAAAGATGATAGGTGGCATAAAGAAAAGATAAGGAAGAAATTTAGTAAAAGATGGAAAATTAACGAAGTTAGAATATTGGATTTTAAAAGAGACCTAATTCATCTGATTGAGTAATTTAAAGAATTTATGCTCACAAGAGAAAACTTAGATGAGTTGATTAAAGATTTTAATGAAGGATTAGAATAATTTTATGTTATAAATCAAAAGAAATTTTATCTTAAAGATAAACAGAGTGCCATTTGGTGTAATCAACGTCTATATATGAATCGCAGCGAAGTACGATCTTTAAGAAGGAGATTCTAAAGAACAAGGGAGGAAACAGGGAGCCATAAGAGACGGGGAATTTTAAAAAAGAGGAAGCGAAATATAAATAGATGATTTTGGAAGCTATGAAGCAGTGTTTTATAGATTACCTAGGAAAGGTGATACAAAAGAATAATATTGGAATTATTAAGAACATTATTAAAGATAAGAGGCTCGAAATAAAAATGGAAAGGATAAAAAAGTAGGGCGGAAAATTCAAACAAAGTTAAGTATTTCCTTGCAGCAGCCTTTCTCGGCATGTAATCTATCGACAGTTGGCTTGTTCAGTCTCGATATGTCTAGGTTTAGGTTAGTAAAAAGCATGTAATCTTTGTACAAGGGCGGTTAAGTATTTAAGTATCTTGGACAAAATAAGAACATAAAAACTTTTAAGAGGTGGTAGCTATAGAAAACGCTTTACTGCAAAAGCTGTGGCCGAACGATTCGTATCAAAGTTCATCTCTCTCTCCTGGTGGTAAGGTCTTGGCATCGGGACCGGAGAGTTCCAGGTTAAAAACCCGATTTCATTGAAGATCCGCCGTGTTTGGGGGCCTATTGCATGCTAGTATTATTTAAAATCTACATAATATAAAGCAAAATCTCCCAGAAAAAATTCTTTAATATTAAAAATCACACACACACAAACACATCAATGCTTTGTAGCATTTGGTGGATTCATTTTAATATTTGTGGATAGATTATGCTTTCTTTTCTACAGGGAGACATTACTGCCTAAAGTAGGCAGCATTGTTTCACATTGTCCTGAAGATATTTTCTTCAAATGCATCTCAACCTTTTCCATGGTTATTGAGATCAAAACATAGTTGTAGAAGAAAAAATAAAATAGTGACTTAGCGCGCATGATTAAGAATAAAATATTGGTGTAAAAATAATATTTTGGATATCGAAATAATCCAAACAGTCTGTTTAAGAAACTGAAACTCAATTTATTAACATTTAAATTTCATTTCTATTTTATATACCAATTTAAAATAAAAATGTTAAAAATTCTTAAAATTTCAACGTTTCTAACCCCCTAAAAAACTTCTTTGAAGAAAATATGCACAAAACTGTGGTTCAATTTGTAGAACATAGAACAATACATATTCAATACAAATTTTATGTAAATTTAGTCAATAGTTCTTGAAATATCGTGCGCGCAATATCAAAAAAACACATTTTGAGAAATAGCGCTTTAAAGATATGGCCATATTCAATGTTTAGGTCGAATAGCTGGTACATTTTCCTTCATAAAGTTCATAATTATGGGAATTTTTTAACGCGGGCTGTTTTTAATTGTTCAAAAAAGAGGTGAATAAAACATATTTTTTTCATAAAATCGAAAATTTTCGAGGTTTAGCAGTCGTATGTCCCGTTAACAACTGAATCGGTTTGTTTGCTGCTAATATCTGGAGGACTTTGAAATGTTGTTAACTTCTGAACCACCTCAAAAGCGTGTTAGCAACTGAGCCAGTTGATATGTTGCTAATATATGGGCCACTTGGAAGTTTTGCTAATGTCTGGACCACTTTAAAGATGTGTTATCAACTGGATCGGTTTGTATGCTGCTAAAGCTTGGATTACCTCAAAGTTTTGTTAATAACTGGATCAATCCTTTCCCTCGTGATAACTCTATAATCTCTTCCCCTGTTCAGAGCTGGTCTACCTCGGAGGTGTATTAATGTCTAGATTGGTTCTTACCTTGTTGATGCGTTTTATCCTGAAGGTGCGGGAGTGAATAGATCACATTTTAGCGTATAAGGATCCATTTCAACCGAGTTCAACTTAATCGCTTTTTAACTTTGCCTGCATTATTTGTCAATCCTCGAAGTTTGCAATCAGTCGATCCAAGCCAAGCGATTGAAGCCAAATATGCTCTATTGCGGGTTGCAGCGTACGGTTGGATCATTTAGCCAGTGAAATGATTCTACATATCTTAAGAAATTTTAAAATGAAAGGAAGATGTTGTAAGAACACCCAACAGATCTTCAAAGTACAGATCTCCAATCAGAAAATTGGCAAAAGCTATACCAACATCAATTCAAGCATTTTATCTAAATTATAAGTCAAAAATTCAATTAATTTTCTCTCAAAATAAAAAAAGTGAATTTCCAAGTATTACAATTTTTATTTCCGATACCACATCGACCAATTTTCACTCGAGTTTGGAAATATATAATTCAATATAGCCAAGTATTTTTTAAAAAAAATATTCAATTAATTTTCTCTCAAAATCACCATGTCCATTTTCCAAGTATTAATTTTTTTTATTTCCGTCTCCAACTCAAGAATTTTTAGTTCGAGTACAGAAATAGAGCTGCAATATAGACAATAATTTATTTTTTAAATCAATTAAAATAATTTTCTCTCAAATAAACATGTGCATTTCGAAGTATTAAAATTTTTGTTGCTGAAAGAAAAAAAGTTAAATTTCTAATGAAAAATTAACACATACATAAATGCTTAAAATCTGTTAGGGCAAAGAAGTATAACGGATAATATCATAAAAGCAAATGCAATAACCAAGAATAATATACACTAAAAAATAATAAGAAAAAAGTAAGAGATAAAAATTTCAAACCAATAAATGAAACATTAAATAATACTTTTATAGTAACACTAAGAAACATTAAAATACACCAGAAGACATCCATAAGAGATCCAATAGCCCCAGAGACCAGCACACCATATATCCAAGACTTTTTAAAAACCCAAGATGTTCCAGACCCAGTGCATTGATAATGTCAAGTATGACACTCAACGCAGAATGCTGTTCATTCACTAACGACGACTGATGCCTAGACATAGACATTATAGACAGCTAATACAAAATGCGTGGAAGGAACTGACACTAGAGGAAACGGTACAAACAAACCGGAGTATAGCAAGTTGTTTCCAGTTCTAGCAATGGACACTGAATTGAAATCAAATACACACGTTAATAATGAATCATCGACACCATTTCTTAGGGAAAAACGGGTTGAAGTGGTTTCCTTTGCTCCGTGGTCTCATAGCGGATCCGTAAAATCTGATTAAAATTTGTTTAAAAATTTAAATGAAAGAAATTGAAACAGAAATTGTCAAAATATTGCATTTTTTTCGCAAGATATTCTCCAAATAGAGAAATTATTTTTTCCTTATGTAGTAGCACCCAATAAAACTTTCTTGCACTATAGCAATGAAAATTTACGGGAGCAAGAGTTTTATAAAATTGCTCAAAAACAGTGAATTTCTGCATTTTTTCGATTATTTACAGTCCTTGTGAGATAGGAAGATATTATCAGATTTGCTGTGTAACATTTCTGATTTTTAGCATTTTTTTAAAGTTTTCGGAAACGCCTTTCTCCTGCACAGGATTTTCTCTCGAGCATTATTCACATACATGCGTTAAGCTTCTATGTTCTTGCATCCCCCCCCCCAATTTTATTCTATTAATTGATTGCTCTTTATATATCATTCATTTTTATCCTTATAAAAGGAAATTAGTTGGAATATAAAGTTTTATTTTTCTTTTTCAAACGATTCGTGTAACGAGTGTCTGAATATTATGCTTCTATGTTTTAATTTATAAACATCGGAAAAAGTCGTTCTCTTGCATTTTATCTCTCTTTCCTGTTTCTGTTGTTTTATTTTGCAACGTATATTTTTATTAATATTTTATTCGTTCTAAAGATTTTTAGATTTGAATATTTAATCGGCAACGCCGAGAAAATTCTGTACAGTAGAGTTGTTGATTGTGAAAATGTAATATTTATTATTTGGTTTATTGTTTAAAAGTTTAAAATAAATATTCTTTTTCCAAGCTTCTCGCGTTTTTAATTCAACCATACGATTATAAAGTAATAAAAATGCTAGAATTGAAAGCTTAATTCAACTAGAAATAATTCAAAGGTGATTAACTTTTGTTGGGGAAGGTTAGCGATAATATTTGTAGAAAAACAAGCAGGCGGCCATATGAAAAAATGTTGATCCCGAGCAACCCGCGTTATTAGCTAGTTATTAATATTTTAAATTTAATATTATAAGTTTGAAAATTATTTTTCTGCCTCAAATTGTCTTAATACATAAATTTCATGGCAACTACAAGTTTAATAATATAACGAGATTTCTGTAATGCCAATTTATATTTAAATATTTAATTAATTAATTACTATTTCTTAAGTTTTAAATAGAGGGTGTCCATGAACCCTAATAAATATGGAAACTGAGTACTTGTGGCCATATATTTAGAATTAATTTTTATACATCAGCAGACGATTTGTTTCAAAAAGATTTATACACCAGTGAAAAGGATAAAGGATACTGATGTATTATATATGGTTATTATTTTTATTTATTACAATAGTATAAAAGAGGAAAACTATAACTAGTTGAAATGTTTAACTCAGAATAAATTCGTGAAGTTGTAAAATCGGAACCTACTTACCCCAATACCTGTATAATATCGTAATATTTGAAGAGACTCAATTTGAAAAGTAATCGAAAAAGTCTTGATCTTAATGTATATAATCTTCTATCAACATAAAAAGTCTCAAACGGAGAAATATATCTTGCCAATTTTTAGCAATAAACACATAAAAATGAATGTTAGGAATTATGTACTGAAGAGTACATATTTGATATTTGGGTCATTGAATTAACAAACATAAAAGTCGAAAGGTTTTCAGACTACCAAAACAAAATTGCGCTCAATTAAATATTATTGACCAAATAATAAGAGTAATACCTGTTTAACTAGAAGTATTGCAACAGCTATAGCTATTCGACATCTTGCGCATTTGGATGAAAATAAAGACTCAAAATGTTTTCAATTCTCGATTCAGCTTCTAAACTCAATGAAATACCCGGAATTCGCGTTTTGAAATATATTTTTGGCCCAAGCAGTGTCGTAACTGGGGTAGGGCAGGCTTGGCAAGTGCTCTGGGCACCACTGCTAGAAGTCTGGAAATTGAGGAATAATTAAATTATATATAAGAGGAAAGTACTTTTTTATCTCTTAACCCCCAGATTCTTAAAAATTAAAATAGTTCCAATCAAGTGCGGGAGACAGCAGTTTTCTTACAACCTGGAAAACAACACCGGCAGGGTTTCTCAAAACAAACTGAGAAAAGTTTTATCTTGCAGAGATCTGATGAACAAAACCCGTGTTTTCACGACGAGCATTCGAACTAGATTTCCATTGCTGTCTCTCAGAGCCCCTCCGAAACCCGAAGTCTATGAAAAGGAAAGCTCATTCAGGTGCTTAGAAAAGATTTCTGTCTGAAAGGAGAGGGCGATAGTAATACTTGAAGATGATAAAGTATTTTAAGAAAAGGAGAAATACGAGTAATATACCTATTGACTTTCAACTCGCTGCAAATTCTCTTGGAGATAAAATGTTAAAGCCTCTATATTCACACTGAACCGATATCGAATGCTTAATTTCATGAAAAATAATTAGGAAGAAAAAGTCATTTCTATTTTCAAACAGCAGACTAAAGCATGGAATGAAATACTTCTACTTGCATGGATAAAATTAAAGGGAATCCAATCCAATTTATCAATATTTAAAGTTTCTACGGATAAAGAAATAATGTTTATAATTTTTGAAATATTCATATTTATGGGCTTTTTTCAGTCGATTAAGTGATTTTTATACACATTTCATCTCAAGTATTTTCTAAACCACCTTTCCTACTTTTTCCAATCCCCATCGTATCGGTGAAGAGGACAGTGAGGTTAACATTTTTCTTCCTCATCCTTTAACTCTTATTCTGATCACGGGAATATTTCTTCGTTTTCGCTGACTTTGAAGAATTTTCGCTCATTTGTACTTGTTTTGCTGTTATTGTCAACATGCGAGAGGTCGGATTTATATCCTACTAGACGCCTTCGGAGACCAGATTTTTCGCCGGGAATATAATTTCAATTGTATATTTTATGCAGAATTTGATATTTACGGTTCCTTAAAAAAGTAATTTTAAACTTCAAATTGTTTTAGATATTTAACCTGTGTTCTTTCAGTAGCCTTGCAGCTGTTCTGTATATTGTCTATAATAACGTTCCTAACAGTGTCTAGTAACTGTGCATTAGGATGAAGCGAAAAATTAAAAGTTGTCCTATCAAATAGCACTAATTGGTAAAAGTTGTCTATTGACTAATATATGACTGCTCTATTTTCTTAGAAATTTTGAATTTCATCTTCATTCCCCGCAAGAGCCTCAAAATTTCATTCTTTATAGTTTTGGCGGAAACTATTTCTAAATGCATTGGTTACTCACTGACCTAGCTACCGAAAATATACAATTCCCTTTAATTACTAACTATTAATAATGCCATAAAATACTAATTAAACAGTTTTATACTTATTAAGCTTCTTATAACTCTTATAAGCATATTGAATTCTTTGATGGTTTCTAGAAACCACCCGCAACTCACCACGTGGAGGAGTTCCACAAACACCCATCTCAACCACCCTACCTTGGGGCACTAATTGCATCTACTTATCAATTATACCAGGTTGAATATTTACAAACCCTACTTTGATGCAGCAAATCGTACAATATCATTGGCTCGCTTCGCAGAGAGCCGGTGACGTCATTCTTTGCTGTCACACTTACGGAAATCATAACAAAACAAGTCATTGAATGCGAACTTTGAATTAGTTTAAGTTTCCGTTGCTTGGACTTCGCGAATTTCGATGTGTGATGCGAACCTACTTCGCAATTTTATTTAGACTAGCGACTATTGATTTTTCCTTTTTACTCACGAATACAAAGACTTATTCGCACAAACACATAAAATCATCAGCAGAATTTAGCAGAACCTGAAATCCAGAAAATCATGTCCAACAGAAGAAAGATTTGTTTACTGGTAAGTTTTGTTTCGAATGTAATCTTAGTTTTTCCTCTTTAAAGAAAACCTGCTTAAGCTCTTCTAATATATAAGATGTAGCATTCCCAGAACTAACTTTTAATGAAGTACTTTTTAACGTTATAATTGTAGAAAAAAATCGTGTGTTATTATAGTTCTTTCACCGTAGAAAATGAGTTAAATAAAATTTAAAAAAATATGTCCCCTTTAGTAAGTTACTAAGTTTGTTTTCACTAACTATTTTTGTTAAATTTTTTTATTGTATTATGTAGTTATGTATTATTCTGAGAATCTAAAGATGTATAATAATCAAAATGTTAATCTTTTCAAAGTTAATTATGTTATTTATTAACTCTAAACAAAAATATCTAAGAAATATAAACAGTAGCGTAACTAGGGTGGGGCAGGTAGGGCACGTGCCCTCTGTGCAAGTTGCCAGTGGTCGCAAAATTAAGGAATAAATTGGTTGCATTTAGAAGAAAAGTAGACTTTTTGTAGCTCTTACTCCTAAGATTCTTAAAAATTGAAATGGTTTCAACAAAGTGTGGGAATCTCTTACTGATACAGTCATTTTTACAACCCGGAAACCTCAATCTGCGTCAAAATAACAAATAAGATTCGCTGACCGAAACCCAAATCATGAAATTTAAAGCTCGGTGGGGTGGTAGATAAGGGAATATAGTTAGAAATAAGTTATCACTACAAGGTTTCTGATGGTTTCTTACGGTATGCCGGATTCATGTTGACTGGGTGGATATCATTTTCTCCGGAAGTTGGTGATAAATGGTTCTGAAAAGTGTCATTCCTATTTTCAATCAGCAAAGAATGAAGGACGGGAAATACACCTCCATTTTTTGCGTAGGGTAAGAGCACCCAGCAAACTTTATAAGATGTATTTTCGCTGTCTTTACATTGTTTTCAGTACTGAATATTTGCATAATAAGTATGATGAAAATGCGGTAGTGTTTATTTTAAATTTATTTTATGTCGCCAAACCTAGATGCAGTTGTTCTGTCAAACAAACACCCGAAAAATACTGAGAGAGAGAGAAAAAGCCGCATAAAGTTTCACAATTGGTGGCAAAAATTATCAGTCCGTATTAACGTAGAAATAAAGATAAATGAAAGCGATTTCTTTAATAATTAACGAGAACTAATACATAAAGAAGACAAATTAAATTCTTGCCGTAATGTAAAGTGCTTTTTTTTCCTCGCTAAGTTACGCTATTGCCACCAATTAATTTTACTATTAACAAAGACATTAAAATTTGCTTTGACTAACAAATCATTAAACTACAAATACTCAGCCTAAAATAATTACTTAAATATGTAAATATGGCAGTCATTTTTTTGTTTGTATTCCTCAAAGCACATGTACAAACATTTTAGTTCTAAAGTATTATAATTATAAGCACTCTTGCTTCAATAAAAGCCAGAAAGTTGAAATCTTAACATTTCGGTTACACTAAAGCCGTTAAGATTTTTCAGAGGTAATGTATCGTTTTCTTATGCACATAATTAATGTCTACGAAAATAATAAGGAAGTGCAATTTTACATGTCATAGACAAATTATAAAGTTATATTTTTAATTCATTATTGAATCAGCATTTTTCCCCCTGCAATAGCGTATTCAATCAATTCATGCAATGTATTTTAACTTAGTCATACGGTGCTAGATAAAACATTATTAAAACTTTATTACTGGTGAATTTTGATTAATATATTTTAAGAGATGTATGAAATTATGTGATGAATTATACTATGAATATTATTAAATATTTACTACTTCACATCTTTTGGCTAAGAGTCGAAACAGTTACGTGGAGGTTAGTGGCATGACATGATTCGATGATTCAAACTAATTAATTTCGAATTTTTTGTTTTCGCCTGCAAGTATATTCATTGATTATAACTCCTTAGAACGTGCATTTTCGTTGCTGGTTTGATATATTTCAGAGAAAAAGTACTTGTGGTGCTTTTTAATAATTTATCACTAAGGCTTTTGTATGATTTTATCTGCGTTAGCAAAAGATTTACTTCAATGCTTAGAGTTTTTATATACCGACTGTGGGCCAAAGGGTAATGCATACAATTCTTTTAAATTTTATTCAAAAGTATGTGTTTTTTCCCGATTGATTAAGAGATTTGTACACATTTTATTTTTAAAATACAAGAATGCACCTTTTATTCATATTTTTCTAATACATCAAAAGTCACTTACAGAAAACTTTGATTTTCTAATTTTACACATATTTAAGGAATTAAAGTTAGAAAGCACAAAATTTTCTGTGAAAATTTAGCGAATTTTTTTTCAAAAGTTTGTAATGTGCAAATCCTACCAACTCAATAATGTTTTATATGTTATTTTTAAAGTTTATATGCACTTTTAATCTTTTCACTCCCCGGCATAAAGTTTCCGAAAAGAAAAAGAGGATCACATTTCAAAAGAGAAAAAAGGGAGAGCAGTTTCTGTACTTGCCCTGGGCGCCATTTTATGTAGGTACACCACTGAATGTAAAGAAATCAAAACATTATATATAAATATTTTGTTTAAAACTAATTTATTTAGATAAGACTTCCATAATGAAAATATAAGAATAGGTATTTATTCTTCACATTGAGGAAATGTTTTACAAAGACAATTCTTTATTTCAGAAGAATTTGATTTTGATATAATCTGATTTATATATCCAGTTTCTTCATATTGGGCCTCAAAATGGACATGGCATGTTTGAAGTTTATATAAGTTTCTAAAAAAATCTTATCTTTAAATTTAAGGAAAACAGAAGTTTGAATTATTAATCATTGATGGCGGGATATTTGTCTTCTTTTCATTAAAACATTTTCCCATTTAATTCAGGGTTTCATAACTGTTTATCGAATTAACAATAATATTTAGTAATATAATCATTCAAAATATGCAGATAAAGAATGCAGCACCTACACTTTGTAGAGGTTTAATCTTATTATTAATGTGGAAGCTAGGCATGATTTAATTGTGACGAATGAATAAATTTTGATTAATATTGGTTAGCAACTATTTTCTGTTCATCTATAAAGAGAAATTTCATTTGGAGTGTTGAAAGAAGAGAAATCTTCACCGAGAAAGCAGCTTGCCATTATTAAGTGAGAGTTCTTTGCAGGGTATGTATGGTTCGCAATCTTTTATGAGATGGAAAAAGGTATTTTCAGTGAATGTAATAATTAAAACAGCTAATTTTGCAAACATTTGTCTTAAATTTGTTTATCACAGTTGTTTACACTACTATGTTATTATGCATGTAGTTTATATAAGATAAATTCATATTTCAGAGTCCATTCTATAAACATGCGTTTTGTTTCAGAAAGTGAAGGAGAAAAGTACAATTTATTAAAAGTGCAATGTTACGATTACATATAAGAAAACCCTTCTGCAGTTGCTGTGATAAATCCAATATTGAAGAGGACTGACAGCTTGAAAGCCTCTGTAGAAATATTTTTTGCTGACTGAAGCAAGCTCAAGGGATGCAGAAAACCATTCAATCATATTCATGCTAACACCTTGTATTCCACGAGCAGTATCTGCTGTATTGTTATAACCAAGGTACAGAAGAAGAATCAGCACTAAAGGGGCTACAGCCACTTTTATTACAGATGACTCAGAGGCAGAAGTAAATGCGCTGTAGAAAACATGGCCTAAAAGTAAAAATTTTCTGTGAATTTTTCCATGTATGGCGGGCTGTTTGGAGGTGGCTTGGGGATTCTAAAAAAGGAAACCCAAATGACAGCAGGAGGCAACTAATGTCTTATTTTCAGTCAATATTGTATGCTGAGTAACCAGCCTGTGCCAAGAAAGCATACTTAAATGAATCCACTGTGCATCCACTATGGAATGAATATTTATTAAAAATGGGGAACTGAAGATAATTGTGGTGTCTCGTTTTTCGAGATAACACTTTCAGAGGCCATAATACGAATAATTTTCCTGATGTTGTCAAAAGGATTTTCAAAGATGAAGTGTTATCACGTGTAAGGGCATATATTGTTATTCCTTTCATTGACTTCTTCTCAACAACATTAGAAGGCTATTACAGCAGAAGACTGCAGGAAATTGATAATTCTAGAAATACTGGTCGAAGACTTTTTCTTTAGAAGATGAAGAAAAAGGCATTAGATTCTGCACGTGAATCCAGAACACATAACAAATTCAAATAAAGACGAACAGTGAGAAAAGCTGATAAAGGCACTCAGAAATACTTTTTAAAAATTATATCCTTTGGGACTAGATAAAAAGCTTTGAACTTGTTTCATTTGTACACAATTAATTGTTATTAATCACTAAGTAGGAAAATGTGTTAAAAATATTCCAGACATTTAACTGTATAAAGATTAAAAGTTTAGTTATGTATTTCACATTATAAGTTGAAGTCAGTTTAAATTAATATATTTGATCTTGGAAACTTGATATTTTTCATTAAATAAATTTTTTTATTTCAATCATCGTATTTTGTACATTTATAAACATTCTTAATTCTTGTAATAACTTCAGTATAAAAGGACATGCAGTATGCCTTTTGATAATGTAAGGTGTATTATAAAAATGCAGCAAATAATTTATTTATTGTATTAGATATTTGCAAGATAGGAATAATTACAGTTCTTTTATATTTATAAATTTCTCATTACAATAAAATTCTCCATGCTGTCTTCTACAATACAAGTTAAATAAAATACATGAGAGAGCTAGAAGTATTTTAGATCAAATAAACAAAATTGAGTGAATTGTTTTGTACCTTAAGTCTGGGATTTCCAGTAATGGATGTTGTAATGTATTATTGTTTCTCAAAATAATAGATTTCCCTCTAAAATCTTAATGGATACTGCTATGGTTATTGAGAAGTTTTAAAATAAAATTATCTTTGAATCTAGATATACATCCTGAAACTTTGTGACAGTGAATTTTAAAATTGGATAATTTAGATGTAATATAAATAATGCTAATATAATGAAAATACTCATAAATAAAAATGATCTTCTGCAACTATGTTTTGATCCGAATAACCATGGAAAAGGTTCTGATGCATTTGAAGAAAATATCTTCAGGACACTGTAGTCAGTAATGTCTCCCTGTAGAAAAGAAAGCATAATCTATCCACAAATATTAAAATGAATCCACCAAATGCTACAAAGCATTGATGTGTTTGTGTGTGTGTGCTTTTTAATATTAAAGAATTTTTTCTGGGAGTTTTTGCTTTATATTATGTAGATTTTAAAGTTCAAATTTATCACAATGTTTACTTCTATATTTCTTTTGTTGACAGTATAATATTTAATATGTAAAAAATAGATATATATGTTTCTGTACAGTGAGCATATCAAATGATGAACAATAAGTTCAAGGAGCAAAGATATAAGTTGCTACAAATATTTCCAGAATTTTTTATATTAAAATGAGTGTGCTTTTCCGATACACTTGTAGAGATGGAAGTTAGTAATATACTCACATTTGAACAAATTGCAACTTTTTTCTGAAAATATTGTGAAAATTGCATATTTATAATCGCAGTTAATATTCTCTTCATATTGTGGAAATTATTAGAAACTATGCGATGATGACCATCATTGTATTATATTAGTAGGCATTGTGTAAAAGCTGTAAATTTTAGTTACAATAAATAAATATTTTCTTTAAACCCTGCAAATAACTTGATAGGTATAATTACTATATTTTTGTAAAATTATTTATAATTGTGTGAAATTTAGAAGTTTATATTTGTTATTAAATGTATGACTATAAATAAATGACTTTTAATCTTGAAAATCATTAAAAACGTTAGGTAGAAATATAATAAAAGTATTGGAAACAATTATAAAAAAAATCTTTTCATTATTCTACCAATAGCAACTTGTTTGAAAGAATTTCTACCAATTTCCTATTGTTTGCTACTAATCAAAACATTAAACAGAAATTTAATCTTCATGTAGCATTCAATTGAAATTCAAGTAACGAAAGATTCTGAAATTACATTACATTGCTTAGTTTCTGTCAGTTCTTTGGCAATATCGATTTCAATGATTGTAACTGAGAACGATTTTTCTTATTTGCAAGTTTTCAATTGCCAACTATCAGCAAGCTAAGCACTTTTTTGAAAAACTAGATCAAACATATATCATAAAACTATATAAGCTAAGAAGAAAAGTAAGAATTTTGTATCTATACCGCAATTAAAAAATATTCTATATATATATTTCTAAAATATTAAAGCTTCTAGCTATTTTGTAGTTGAAAAAATTATTATAACTTTTCAGCAGCTGAGTCGATAAATTCTTGAATCTTATTATTCCTATTATAATAAATTTTGGATTTCTTTTATAATCCACTGAAATTAAATGGTAAAAAATGTAATCAATAATAGATGGAAATGTATGGCGGTGAAACCAAAAATAAAAGATTTAATTTCAAATTAATGGCAATGAAATAAAGTGCAGTAGCCAGTTAAAACCATGAAAAGGAGCAGCAAATACGTGGAAACAAACATGAAGCGGAGCATAGTAGCAAAAGAATGATATTAAAAAGCACAGGTATTTAAGATGTAATATAGCGCCGAGATAAAAAAAAATGATCTATTCTTGAAGTGTCTAAGTTTGAAGTAGATGGTGAAATTAATCAAAACTTAACATAATTGCACATACACACAAAAAAAACCATTTGCCTAACCTGTCAATTAATGTCCTTCCACCAAAGTTGTTATCATTAGCCTTTTCGTTATTATAATTTATTATAGTGTTAAATAATTCCATTTGTAAAAATGTTACAACCTACGGAAGAATGTTTCCTGTGCTGAACTGTAGAAAAACTGTGCCTAGTAAATTAATGCAAAACACCATTAAAAAATTACCATATGAAATTCGTTAGAGAGCAAACAAATAACAAGAAGCAAAGATGTAAGTTAGGATGTTGCTGAAGATTGTAACCGTGGTCATTCAGTAAATATATCATTTTAAAAAGGATCTTGTTTTATTATGATTTCCGTGCGCTAAGTCGACACCTTAGCTAAGTGTGAGAGCAAAGAGCGACGTCACCGGCTCTCGGCGATATGACATTGTCCGATTTCCTGCCTTTGGTGTATCAAAGTAGGGTTTGTCAATATGCTACCAGATTTATAATCTGCCTTAGACTCGAAAGCCGGCATGATGTTCCTGTCTGCAATTCTTGTTCTGACGTAGTCATCTCGGGTAGAACTTCCACATACTTTACAAGAAGCCTCAGTGACTGCTTTCACACACATTTCCACTGTCTGGGTGTGACAGGGAAAGTCAGAAATAAATGCAAGAAGGTGCGAATTCTATTCTATGCAAGCACACAAGTCTTCTTCGTATAAATGTCGTGTCAAAGGC
The DNA here is from genome assembly GCA_013235015.1 of Araneus ventricosus. Classification (NCBI taxonomy): domain Eukaryota; kingdom Metazoa; phylum Arthropoda; class Arachnida; order Araneae; family Araneidae; genus Araneus; species Araneus ventricosus. The sequence goes on along the minus strand of BGPR01004295.1, from coordinate 81,863 downwards.
GGTTCTGTTACTTCACATTGTTGCCAGTTTATAAGGTCAACATAATCTTCAGCACTAAAATTATTTCTTGGGTATTTCAAACTTATGGACAGATTGTGATTTTCTTGCTAGTTCAGAAACAATTCTACTCATACCTAGCTTCCTAATATGTGATCTTTTATCAGTAAACCTAGCAGTTTTTTTAAGTTCATTGCTTAGGTACCGTGAGAGTTCGGTTTAGGTGAAAGTGAGCTCCCATGATGCTTGGATTGCATTTAATGAAAAGTACATGGGTGCCAAAACTTTCATTATGAACCTAGCATTTCCCTTCAAGTTTTCAGACGGCTCTCCTATGCTTATATAAAGTTGAAGTAATCGGTTGGCATTTGAGAGCCATCTGGCATGTAACAATTTTCCAGGGTTTTTATTAGCAAGACTCGGTGAGCATGCGCCTGAAGTAACAGCCATACAAATATCCCATATGTATTTTTGGTCCGTACTGTAATTATCGCTGACAGCGTTCTCAATAATAGGGAAATTTCTTAAAATTTGTAGAAAAGTTTTATTAATCGGTAAATGCTCACAGTTAACATTTTGCAGATTGGCCCAAAGAATCCTGGAAGGCTAGTTGTTGGTCCGTCCAAGTGCTCTATCAGAAAGTTCATATATACCTTAGTGGAAGTTCATTAGAATGAAGTTGGCAAACTACCCACTTCGTACTAATTATGGGTATACACAACCTCAGGGGAATTCAAATTAACATTAATCATTGGCATCTGGAGCACATTTGGGCTCTTCAGACTGCTGTTGATCTTAACCTTTATGTTCTTGCCATTCAGGATCCCTACTTGTTTAACGGGCATCCCTCAGAGCCTGCTCCTGGGCATAAAATGTTTTCATCTATAACAGGAAAAGCAATAGTTGTTATTTTTAATTAAAATTTGGAATACTGTCTTACATTACAATCAGACCATATTGTTGAAATTCATGCAGCAAACTATATTTTTAATCTTAGTAGTGTATACTTTCCTCCACATGACGACATAGATCTGCTACTGAACGAATTTCTCAGCTATGATTTTAATAGAGGCCTTCAATTGGTGGTGGGGACTTTAATAGTCACTCTCCACTATGGGGCTATGAAAATAAGGACTACAGAGGGAGGAAAGTTATAGAATTTATTACTTTAAACAATCTTTCTCTCTGTAATATTGTGGAATTAGGCCCGACACTTATTTCAACTTCCCTCAGGAAGGGTTTCCCATATTTAACACAGATTTCTGCCAACATACAGGATCGGGTATCTTGGATGGGCATTCTTTTAACGATCAACGTTATGTTTTCGTTCAAATAGAGTTATCCAATTTAATTAATAATGAATACTTCTTGAAAATTAAATACAGTATAAAAATTGTATAAGGAACTATAGAGTCTAAGAAAGGAGATTAACTAAAAAACTTAAGAAAATTAGTAACATTGGTGACTTGGAAGAAATTTTTATGGATTTTATGGAAACAGTCTGTCGGGCCGCTCTGCGGCCTTTTAAGAAAAAAAAAACAAAAAAGGCTTCAGTTTTGGGACCAACGACCAAAGAGAAATTATGTTAGCTGTTTATAAAAAAATTATAAGGGAAAATTTTGGAGATTCCCCTGAAGCGATGATCTTGGAGGCCGGGAATAGTTACAGACAGGGTACAGCGGAATATAGGAGGATGTTGCTGAAGGCAAAGAGACATTCCTGTAAGTCCTTCTGTGTTAGATACTCAGAAAATTTTGGAATTCTTTTTAAAATGTATTCTAAAGGGAGAAGTAAATGTAACGATATATTCTGGTCAGCCCAAGGGATGATCCTAATCTAAGTGCTAAAGAGAGAATTAAATTATTGGCGAACCCATTTCTTCCCACCTAATACCATTACTGACTTATCGAGTATCTACACTCCTACGAGGGACACCATGGATGATCTAAACAGTAAGGAGTTGGACACTGTGTTTTAAAATTTAAAGGAAGGTAAAGCCCCGGGACTGGATCACCTTGATTATCGTATATGAGAAACTCTCTATGATTTTAATAAAATATTTTTAACGAAAATTATTAATACGTGTTTTTATTATAATTATTTCGCAAAATGCTTGCGGGCAAGGATCCTACATCCTGTAATGCATACCGACCAGTCTGCCTCCTCCGACCATTGGCAAAATTCTGGAATGACTTTTCCAGAATCGCTTCAATAATTTTTTAAATGAAAGAAATATCATTCATGTCAATCAATATTGCTTCAGAAAAGGGAAAATCTGCGAAAAAGCATGAATCAGTATCGTTAATAAAATCAGGGAAATAAAAGAAACGGATCACTGTGCATTAATCTACCTGGACGTAAAAGCAGCTTGTGATAGCATGGACAGGTCGGTACTTTTTAACATCATCGAATTTTATGATATCATACCTTTTCTCAAAAATTTTATTTATTATTACCTGCTGGACAGGTGTGTTATTTCTAAGGCTGGTGCTATGGAAATCAAACGAATTTGTTCGAAAGGTTGTCCACAAGGTTCCGGTATTTGTGGAACCTATACATAAATCAACTTTTGAGTCTCAACAGTGACACCTTGTTTATACAGGACTTTTCTGAAGACCTTGAGCTTGTTTAGCCCTACAGAGTCAAGAAAGAATTGGAGAATAATGCAAATAAGGCGCTGGACACTATTGTCAATAAATTGAGAGAATTAAAACTTGATGTGTCGGTCGACAAGTGTCAGGGTCTCGTCTTCAGATCAAATGTGTACTACAGACAGAGACGTAGAACGATTATTTTGAATTGAAATCCCATTTTTAAGATCAATGGGATAGAGTTAAGATGGGGAACTCTTTGAAATACCTGGAAATTCTGCTGGATAGCAGATCGGCTTGGTTCAATCATATATTGCCCCTTCATAAAAAGATTTAGAAACTGACAAACAATTTTAATAGATTCTTGAAGGCATACTGGAATATCGACAAACATTTAGTAAAATTTTGGTATTTTAGTGTTATTGAACCGGCTTTACTCTATGGCACTGGCGTTTGGGGTGGAGCCCTTACTGTCGAACAAATTGATAGTCTTTACACTAAGAGTTACCCTGAGTTTTTCTTATAAAACTTCTGATACCATATAGAACAACTGGCACACAGGCGCGTAATGTCCTGTCCGGCATCCATCCCTTACACCTTATGGCCAATTATGAATACCTCAAGTTTCAAATTTGAACTGTCGCCCAATAAGACTCGATGGAACAATAAAATTGGATAAATGGATCACTATCTACTGCTTTCCAATATCACCTTATATGCCAGGGTTTAAAATATACCGAAGAGACAGGACGATAAAATGTTTGAGGTGTACACGGACGAGTCCAAAATAGGATTCTCCGTGTGCATCCTCAACAAAGAAATTCAGCATAAAACAATTTGTCATAAACTAGAACCAAATAATACTGAATTCCAAGCATTGTTGGCCGCTGACTGGGCAGTTGAGAATAATGCTAAAATTAATATCTTCACCGATAGCAAGTCCTCCATCGATTCCCTTAAGAGTCATGGGACAAAATCAATTTTTTTTTAATTCAATTAAAAATAAGTTTCGCTCAGTGGAGAGACAGGTTGGGCTCACCTGGGTGGAAGTTCACGCTGGGATCCCAGGAAATGATCTCACCGACCAATTCGACAAGCTGGCAAACACTAATGGATAATTAGTGGATCTCCCACTTCCATACTCATATCTGAAATTAAAGTTAAAAAGAATTTTATTGGAAAATTGAAATGGTTGATGCACCCAATGCCAATATGCATCAAGGACCCGGATCAGGGCTTTCGTGTCTCATGGGGATGAAAAAATTTTAATTTTTATCAGATGTATCGTATACTTTCTTATGGGGCATGGACCTTTCGCATTTTATCTCAGCACATTTAAAATACTAACTTTCCCTTATTGTGATTGCGGGGCCTTGGTGACCCCGATCAATATGTATTTGAGTGTCTCTATGCAAATTAGTTGAACCTTAGAAGACCCACAGAGAATGCTAAGGCACTGTCGCTCGAAAACATTTTGTCTTTCAAAATTATTCGTGGCACGCTGATATCTTGTTTTCAGATTAGCCAAGTTATCTGTGATAGTCTGTGTTCAACGTAAGCTCTTTTAAACTTTTATCTTTAAATTTTAATTCTATCAGATTTTTCTATTTAGTTTATTTAACTATGTCATTTTAATCACTTTTGCCATATTTAATTAAGGTGTTTTAGATTTCTACACCCTGTGCTTTTATGGTGTGTTGTTTGTGTGTATGTATTTTATGTTCTTGGACTTAAATTGACTTTTTAAAAACTATTGTTCGGTTTTTTTTATCTATTGCTGTTCCTGCACACTGGCATTTGGTGTATCTTATAACAAAACCGCCAATAACAGCGATTATTTAGGGTTGCAGGTGGAATTTAATACAACATTCTTCGACTAGCGTCAACCGTCTGAGGAATGACAATGCTTCCCTGTGCAGGTGCGGTCTATCAAAGCGTGGAGTAGCGTATCAAAGAGGCGCCAAAGCGTCTGCAAAGACGACAATATCTGACTGGAGACCAGACGGGATTACAGGGTTCTTAACAAAGCGTTGATTGACAAAGTCGCCTAGGTGACGGGAACTGAACAAGGGAGAGTAACGAAGCGTGGATTTGATGGACGAGGGGTAACATTTGCCTTTGTAGGGAGAGAGCTAACGAAAGAGAAAGAATGGTGGGAATTTTTGCAGGTGATAGAAAGGAATGCCACCTTACTAATGAGGAGATCCTAAGGCCCGATGCACAATAGCCGATTTGTGTCGTTGAGGCTATAAAAATAATAATAGCTACCCACATGCCCCTGTGGAGACACAAAGGGGAAATGGGGGTTACTATTGTTATTTTTATAGCTTCAACGACACGAATCGGCTAGTGTGCATCGGGCCTGATCGCTCCATAAAACGGGAATTTTGGTTGTCTAGGAGGAGATGGGAGTTGAACTTCAGCTATGCTGGACAAAACGTTAGAGTTTTCTTCGCATCGAGACTAGCAGTGTTCTCGTCGGGGATTGCGATTTGTGGTATTTTTACGGATAGACCTTGACCTCGGGCTGATCTCGTAGGAGTTTACATAGAATTTCAGAACTTTTATGATTTTTCTCAGCAGAATGCAGGTTGGTTTAGCGAAATTAACTAATACAGCCAAACTCGCGACAAGAGTTACAGTTTCTGCGTTCTATGTTTTTTTAATTGATTATTTGCAAATGTAAACATTCTAATGTAGAAAATGTATATTGAAAATGTTTGTAAATTGAATCTAGCTGTAAATAAAATTCGGAAAGACTACAAATTGTCTGCATTCGCCTCGAATTTGCTCAGCCATAAAACCGCGGTCATTGGCCGTGACGCTACAATCTTCTCTCGGCCGTTTTTGGCTGATTGAGTTGTGGCAACATTAATTTTGCTATTTATTTTAAATTTTAAAATTTATTTCGATGTATCTTTGTCTGCCAGTGTTTCGGTGTAGTTTGTAAATTTTTAACATAATAAAAAAACTTCTCCCTCCAGGCCATGTAAAGTCTTAAGCCAATTTTGACAGGCTTGTTCGGAGTGGGCAGTGAATGAATGAAAACTACCCCCTACAGCAGACATGGGCAAACTACGGCCCGCCGGAAGGTTTTATCCGGCCCGCGGATAGAATTTTAATTTGCCGGTTGAAATTAAAAGAAAATATGATTTATATATTATATATCCATCTCCTTTTCTACTTTGTTTAAATATTATTTTTTTCTTCCTTTTTTTCAAAGGACTGATGATGTTTTCACTTTCTCTATTTTTGTTCTACAAAACATAAATCGACGGCACAGACAGTGTTGGTGCCAGTGCGCCTGCCTTTCGCTCGCGCCCTCTGGTTGTAATGTTCTTTTTTATTTGATTTATTGATGGTATTTCAGGTTTCATTTTTCTTGAAAATCATTCTGTTCTTCGCATTCAACCACATCGCAACGATGTGTTTCTGTACATTACTCGCAGTGCATATTCTATAGAAGCTATCAATAAACAGACAGCTTTCAATCGGTAAAGTGTTAAAAGCGGAAGTTCTTTGTTAGTTATAGCTGTAGACTGGCGCCAACAAGCGTTATCTCTTTCTCGGGGAGCAGACATATGGGAATCCAATATAGGTGAATTAGACCTCACATGTGGCAGACTGCGCATTTTAAGCTCCAGCCAGTGGCTTTTTCTTCTGCCGCGAGTTTTAATATTATTGATTGCGTATGGAAAGATTGCGGACATATAGCATCATTGTGAATAGTGGTGAAAGTATTAAAAGTATAGCGTAGCTAGTGCTTGTTTGGGTTATTCGTAAAATATTTCAACCCCAAAATGGCTACTAAAACGTAAAGTTGATTCAGAGTGCCGTGCTTTTAATGATGAATGGACCTGGAAATATTTTTTTACAGTTGTTAAAGATAAACAAGTGTGTCTCATCTGCAATGAATCTGTAACAGCCTTCAAAGAATTTCCCGTCATTTCACATCTAAGCATAAGAATTCCAATTACGAAGCAATGTCCGAATATGAAAGAAAACAAAATGTAGAAAGTCTTTGTAAAAAATTATCAGGCCGACAAAATTTTTACAAGAAGGTAAACACTATCCAAGAAGCAGCTACACATGCAAGTTACATTGTAGCATACAATATTGCTAAAAATAATAAAGCTCTCAGTGATGGGTAGTTCGTTAAACAATGCATGCTCCAAGTTTGTGATGTTTTATGTCCAGACAAGAAAAATAATTTTCAGACTGTAATCTTATCTCGAAAAACGGTGCCTTCTACAATCGAAGCCATCGATACAAATTTGACATCACAATTACAGTCAAAGATTGGGCAGTTTAAATTTTGCTCCATAGCTATGGATGAAAGCACTGATATAAATGATACTGCTCAATTAGTATTATTTATAAGAGGTGTTGATGAAAACTTTGAAATTACCGAGGAACTGGCGTGCATGCGTTCTTTAAAGGGAACTACAAAGAGATGTGACATTTTTCGTGAATTTCAGGAAGGGCTTTTAACTTTGAAAGTGCCTATAACAAATATATGTAATATTACGACCGATGGAGCACCAAATATGACAGGAAACAAATCTGGATTTCTTGGACTCTTTAATCAAAACTATGCCGGGAACAATATTGTTTTTCTACATTGTGTTATACCTGAAGATGCTCTGTGTAAATCTGCATTGAATATGAAACCTTTGCTTGATGCAGTCGTGAATCTTATAAATACTATTCGATCTCGTGGGCTTACTCACAGAAATTTCGAGATTTTCTTCAGTCCGTGCAATCTGAATACTCTGATGTACTGTATTACACGAAAGCAAGGTGGCTTAGTGCAGGATGTGTTTTCGAGCGAGTTTGGCAGCTGAAAGACGACATTCTGTCGTTCTTCCATGAGGAACAGCTTTCTGCGGAGTGCGAAATGTTAGAAGATACAGAATGGCTTTCGGACTTTGCATTTTTCACAGATCTTCTTTGTCATATGAACAACTTGAATGTCAAGATGCAAGGGAAAAATCAATTTATCGTCGATATGTGGGCCCATCTCAAAGCTTTTAAACTAAAACTTAATCTGTTTGCTGGGCAGCTAGCTAAGAACGACTTTCTCATTTCTCGAGGTTAAATTCAATACCCTCAGTAAATGAAGAGAAGCTTAAGAATTATGAAGATGGCTTTAAAAAACTGCATTTTGAGTTCGAACGCAGATTTCAAGATTTCAGTGCCATTCAAACAGAATTGGATATTTTTACCATGCCTTTCAACGTAAATTGTGAAGCAGTGAGGTCAGATTTGCAGCTTGAATTAATTGAGTTGCAATCTAACGATAATCTCAAGCAGTCGTTTCTAAATATGCCAAAGTTAGAGTTTTACAAATCATTATCGAAAGTAAGTTTCCCAAATTTAATATCTCACGCCCAGAAAATCAGTGCTATGTTTGATTCATCTTATATATGTGAACAAGTGTTTTCAACTATGAACCTTAGAAAGAATTATTTCAGAAGTAGACTGACAGATGAGCATTTAGCCTCGTTACTTAGAATCAGTACATCTCACTTCGAACCTCAATATAAGGAACTTTTAAAAATGAAATCGCAATTTCATTCATCTCATTGACATATTTAAATTGTAATACTTGTATATTGTTTCTAAAATTTTAGAAAAATTTATCTTGGCCCGTCAAACTTTTTTTTCGATTTTTTTCCCGCGACCGAAAAAGTTTGTCGATCCCTGCCCTAGAGGGTCTGGCAATCTCCCTTTCAAGAAGGCATATAACGCCTGCATTATGTCTCGTATTAATAGCAATGCCATCGTACCAAATCACTACAAGATTATAAAAGTCTATGTTTTCATAGGTGAAAACATCCAATAACGCAATTTTGATACTGTGTCCTGATCCAGAAATTGGCAAAACATGCCCAAGATACACGTTACCAGAACTAACAGGTGTTATTCAACTTTGCATCGTCGGTGGAGATAACCATCTTCCGCCTTTTCCATCACCAAAGTTTTGTCTTTCCGTCCGTCAAAGTAAATACCTCGGAGAACTTCTAATTTCATCCCTCCGTATTTGTTCATAAAGGTTATGTCTGGATTTCGATCTCTCACTTCTACCTTTACATTTATCAATAATTATTTGAAAAGTTTCATCAGATTATTTTACGGCTAAGATCATGAAGTAATGCTGATGCAAGAACGGCAACTGGTCGATCAGAAACTCTACATCTGACGCATGTTCTTGCAAATGTTGCGATCTTTAGCCTTGTTTGAGGAGTGGAAAATGATGGGATGTTTATGTCAATAGCAACGCCATTGTTCCTACAACCTTTAACATTTTCCTCTCCTAAGATTTCAGATGGTTACATCCCTTAAAACTGAAATTTACCGACGTGTGCTTTTTCAAAAGTGAAATTTGGCTATTAATAGATAAAAAAGATAAGAGAGTTTCTAAAAAAGGTGGTACTAAGATGGTACAAATTATATTAACAGTTATGTAATTACCACCTTTTCTTTACTATCTGGAAGACACGGCCCATGGTGGTAGACATTCCTGAAAGCACATAAATTTCAATGTTGCTCAAACAGAGAAAAAGTACAAGTGATCTGGAATAATAACTAATATATTTTTATTTACAGATTTAAATATTTAATTGCCAACTTTTAACAGAGAGTTTTGTCTAGGTTATATTACAATATGATGCATCATATTAGCACCAAAAATGATTTTACCGATGCACATAGCATGACAGAGATATCTAGAATTTCACAATACATATGTATTAAAATATTACACTTTGCTGCAGACTTTTTAGATTTACACAGTAGCGCTATTAGTAATCAAAATATATTTCTTCAAAGTATCAATATATTCACTAGAGTTTAAAAGAAAAAATGAAACACCTTAAAATGCATTAAAAATAAAAATAACAATCGTTCGAGATCTCATGATATAATTGATGAGGATGAGAAAATTATATCTTCGATCATTTGATATTACATTAGCACTCAAGAAAAGCGTCCATAGGCTTATGTCCTGGCACTGCCTTTTCCTTCTGTGTAATGATAGTTCTCTTAGGCATTTTGTTTCTCCAAAAAAGGCCAGTTGAGGAATTTTTTGAGGGTGAATCCCTTGGCCTCTACCTAATATTTGGATTTGGATAAAAGTTTTCGGCCTCAGACTTGTCCGAGGTCGCACCACCGCCATTAGTTTTCGCAAAATTAACAGCGAGGACAAGTGGGAACGCCGAGAAACAATTTTCGAGGAAACAATCGACGAAAAACGGCGTATATTACAGCACTTGGAACTTAATGTAAAATAACTTGAAAATGCCAACGGCCGATTATTCAGGAATTGGATTATTCAGGAATCTGAATTGGAAGTTGTTTACCTGAAATGTGACGCAGTTCAGAATGCAGAGAAAAACTGTGAGTGGCCACCTGGATTTGTAGGAGCGGTGGGACCACAAACGATGCACTCCTGCCGTGATCCCCAGGGTGGCGAGTTATTGCAAAGTAGAGCTAGAAATAAATTTAATAGACAGTTTTTAAAAACACTCTTTCATTAATCCACTAAATGTAGAAATATTTATTTTAATTGTTTTCTGCTTTTTAGACTTCAATTTATAATTCATCACAGTAAAACTTCTCTAAGCGGCCACCTCTCTCAACAACCGCTTTTGTTTGGAATGGGATTTTCGACCAATAGACCTAATGTTAAAATAAACTCTTTTGAAGGCCACTTAAACCCCTCTGATTGGCCAGGTTTGTCGCCAGATCAACTTCAATGAAATAAATTCCATTCCTCTCTCTGGCACTGGATATGTTATTAAGAGTTAAGGCGGAATTCCCTGAAAAAGTTGAAAGATCTAATCAAACACAAATTACATCTTTTTTCCTAAAGAAATGAATGCTTTAATTAAATACTTTTCTCCTTAGATGATAATTAAAATTTGTTTGTAATTTTTATTGGAAGTTAAGAATTAGGGCTAGTTTAAATACGTATTTTATACTTCCAAACATGAAATCTCTTTAGAGCGGACACTTTTCTTTGGAATGGAAGATAGCCGCTGGAGAGAGGTTTCACCATATTATAAATATTGCTTCACGAAGAATCAGAATCTATTAAAAGAAGTCGCACCATCAAGTATCTAGGGATCATCCTCGATGAAAAGCTTAATTGGGCAGCGCATAATAAACATCAAGACATGAAGCCTGCCCTCATCTGTTAAAGAATGACAAGAACAGCCGACGCAACCTAGGGCCTCAAGCAAGAATTTCGAAGTATACTTCATACCGCAGTGGATGAGAGAGGTTGATTCTCCAAGGTGCTGAAGCTTGTGCGCCGAATCTCACATTTTGTCAGAGGAAATTACTCTTGACGACCCAAAAGAAGTATCTGTCATTCATCACCGGAGTCTACCGTACCACACCAACAGCAGTCCTGCAGTCAATAACTGGAATCTTAACTCTTTACTTAAAGGCGGAACAAGAAGCTGTCTATGTTCGAGCAGCAAGACTGAGAAGGGGAGAATACTTCCTAGGCGAAGCATTTATTCCAGAAGATTTCGAAGCCAAAGACCTGTATCTCGGGAAACATCTTACTAAATTTGATCTTGACAATAGATTTAATCTTTCACCCCAAAGTACAGATTCTAAAGGGCTCAAAATATATAGAGATGGTTCAAAAATGGAAAGTAAAGCAAGTATAGCCACGGAGGCTCTGCAGGACAATACGCAGCTTCATAAATGAATGGTAAAATCTGGACAATCGAATAACACGTGGTTTGCAACATCTGGAGATGCAATATGTCCGGTTTCCTTACCGTCAAATTACTTAAAACTACCAACAAATCAGCTAAATCAGTTGAAACTTTACTTTCCCAACATCCAAATGTTACCGTAAACTGGATTAAAGCTCACAATGGTCATTTAGGAAACTAAAAGGCTGATAAATTAGCAAAAAGAGCTAAGATAGAAGGAACTATTTTAAATCTACAAAAACCAATTAGTTCCTTGAAGAAACCCTAGCCTGTTATCTCTAGAATCCTCGCAGAGAGAATGGGAAGAGAGAACAACTAGCCGTCAAACTTTCGAGGTCTTAAAGAAAGTCGCAATGATGTCTAGGCAATGGTCCAGGAACGAAATTCTATTCGCATCTGAACATGGTCCATATTCTAGCGCCTTTGAAAGATTCGTATTGGCTGTTTCGGACAACTGTGCTTGAGGTGACGAAGGCACTCCCATCCACTATGCCACCGCATGTCCTCTTACCATCTCCTTTCGTTTCAAAACTCCTTAAACAAATCATAAACTTTCTTGGCTTCGAGATCTTGTATCAAATCCATATGCAAGAAAAATACTGAAGGTCCTTATGGAGTTCATACAGATAAATGGTCAGATGCTTATATACTGGAACCTGATTTTGCCATAATCACAATAATATAAACTCTAACATTGGATATCTTTGGATGACGCTCCTTTTGTCATTGGTCCCGTTCATAAATTTTTTCCCAGGATTCTGTACAAGTGTTTTTTGGAACTCTTCAGCCAGTCTTTGTTATTCTTACATTATCTTCTGTGCATGCAAATATGTTTAAACATTCTACTGTTAACACTACAGGAAAATCTTTAAGTATCCGATTTCTTTTTTAAATTCTCTTTTTAAGAGTTTGTATTTATTTATTTTTAAGAGTATGCATTTCTTGTTTTAAATGTTATTCTTTGAACCCTTTAGCCTGTTTGTAGAAGAGTGCGTGTTTAAGTAGTTTACCCCCATTTTTTGTTTCTGTCTTTTTATTGCTTTCTTTCCTTTTTTAACGTTTTCTATTATTTCTTGAAACTTTATCTGCCATTTTTAAATGTCACCCTGTTCTAGAAAACATATTTAACCGGTGTGTGCTTTTTTGCATATATTTGTATTTTTCTCTTTTGCAACTTCCATCTGTTAGTTTTTGTATATGTATACTTGGATCTTTTTCTCTTTTGGTACCTTTGCTAGTTAACACTTCGTATGTAAGATTTAAGCTGATAGCTTTAAGCTCTTTCAGTCCTCGAAATGGATGGTGCGATTTCTCAAAGGGAAAAGAAAATGTTGTGCAATGCTAGCTTAGCAACAATTTTTCTGTTCCTTTTCCCAGAATTCGAATGCTTTAAAGACAATCCCATCCAGTTAAATCTTATATAAAATACCTTTTAAATTTCTTTTTCTTTTTGTTTTTCACAGATATTTAGATCTCCGCATTCCCATTCAAATCCATCCTAAACTGATCATCAGGAGCTATCTACGCTCTAGGAACGGGTATGTGACGTGGCGTAGTAGTAGTCACTGTGGTTTGGTTGGTAGAGGATTGGCCTGTTAATCTGATTATCAATGGTGTGAATCCCGGCAAAGATAATTTGATCAAAGGACTGGTATCTTTGTTCTAAAATGTGCTGGTTGTTGTAATTGATGTTCTTGCGGAATTACAAATCTTTCCTTAGAATTCTAGAATTTCCCTTAAATTTAAAAATGCTGAGTCCTACAATCTGTCGATAAGTTCTCTTTTCTCTTTTGTTAGGATCTTAGAAGAAGCAAATGTAATTTTTTTGTTAAATTTTGTTTCAAAATTCGCTACCACAATTTATATTTTCTTGCAATTAATTATTTTCTCAAATTTTCTACTAGGCGGCGCCATGCGTTTGGAATAAAAATTTACTTAAATTAATCTATTAAAGCATAATTAAGTACTGAAAATATTAAAATAGTGTATTGCCGTCTAGATTTAAGAAGTGAACAAAATTAGAAAAATCCAGCACTCCAGGAAGTGAGTGAAAAATTGAAAGATTCTTTCTAAACCAACATATATCAAATCAAGTTAAATAAAAGTGTATGAACATGAATACACTATTTCAGTTTCCATCAGAGACATTTAATTTCTAATATCTATTTGGTAGTTTACTGTACTTAGTATAAGAATATCATAAACCTGATTTCTTATTTTAATAAAAGTTATTTGCTCAAATATTTTCCTCGCTTAGTTTTATTTTCAAATTCGACACTTCGAGTTCGGTCTATACTGCTTAGCAGTATTTTTTTTCTTCGGAGAATGGATGTCAGGTGAGGGGGAATATATTTTTTTAGCAAATTGAAGAGGTTATGAGAGAATAAAACTAGTAATCGTAGTATTTATCAAACAATTCTTTAAAGAATATAATTTCTTTAATATAATTTAAAGTGGTGGAAAAAAGTTAAGGAGATTTTTAAAAATAATTTCGATTTATTTATTCATTTTATTTTACTACCTCACATAAATGAACGATTTTCATTGGTATCTCATTTTATTAAGAAAAATATTTTGCTCGGAAACTTTTTGAAGTTGCTTGTTTTTTAAGATTTAAGATTTTAAGTTACGAAGATTTTTAAAAAGTATTTCTAGTTCATCCTTCATCTTCTTAGTAAAATATTCTTTATTATTCAGAAGATGGATGAAATGTGAGTGAAACGTGTTATTTTTTAACGAGATGAGGAAGTTAGAAAGCAACAAGTGCGAAGCTACCAGCTTTTGATTATTTTTTGTTTCGGCGTAGTACTGGTTTTCTTCTAATTTTCTCAGAATACTTACTTTCAATATGCTATCGCAGTTTCTATAATCCAGCTTTCACAGCTGATGAAGCACTATAAAGATTTGTCCGTTGATATACCACAGCACAATATAGCCTTTGCTCTGTTTTTCTGATAAAATTTTTATTTCATAATTTTAAAAAGTAGATTCGTTACTTTCAATGCACTAGCGAGGCTGCAAGGTTCCCGTGGCAAGCGAAGCACTGGGATATCTTTTAAGAAAAATATATTCCTCTCTGTACCAACTTCAAATGTCATAGGTATGACGAGTGCAGTTAAAATTTTCGCTTAGAAAAAGATGCTAGTTCAATCAAGATCCGCAATAATAAAGGGTTCGAAATTAGTATCTGTAGTAAATGAAATTTGGGTTAAATCTTAAGCAATTAATCTTTGACTGTGACCGCTGAACTTCAGTGCTTACATTAGCAGCAATATTGGTTTAGAGACTTGGCGCCATTTTAAGATGAAGCTTGTAGGTTTCAGTCCTTTTATTTGCAGGCAGATTATTTAGACCTTTTAAGTATATTTTTAACATTTTATCAGAACAAAGTTTCCTGACGTTATCCACATTTTAAAATACTCCATGCACATTATACTTTTCTTTTCAACTTTTCTCATTTTTTGATTAATTATATATTGACTGAATTTTAAATTATTTATTCATTTATGAGGGGTTTTTGCCTTTAGGGTTTTAGGCATTATTAATGCAACTGTTTTCCGAAATTAAAAGAAACTCCAGTAAATTTTGATTTGAAGTAAAAATGAAATTTCAGAGATGTTAAAAATGTAAAATATTATGTACAACTAAAATGTGTATTAAAAAAGTCTCGAAAAATAATTTCATGATATATTATAATAAGTATTGATGAAGAAATTTGAGTCGTTTTATGCGCCATCCATACCAAAAAATCAAGATAAGCTAAAACACAAACACAAGTTTTATAAATAAAATGACACCAGAGATCGCCCAGGAATTATGGAAGGAATTTTAATATTGAGTTGTTGTATGCTGTCTAGTTGATCGTTTAAAAGCTATCATTTAAAAATTTAATATATCCTCAGCATTTTGCAACTCGATACACTTTTTTGTTTCATTTAAAAAACAGAGAATTTTGAAATCTGGTCAAGACTTTTGACACATCATATATTTTAATAAAAGCATGAACATTTTCATTTACAAAAGTCAGCATAATAAGTTATCTGAATTGAAGTCTGCTACAAAAATATTTTTTCTAACTCATACTGTTTGTCTGATGAACTCTTATTTCGCTGTTTGAAGTCTATTACAGAAGAGTCTGAATATTTTCAATCGTAAACAGATGACATCACATGATCTTTTCTACTAAGCCAACACCAGTGGAAAAAACTATGAAATCGCAAAAATACATGACATAAGACTCGAAATATATATCATGTTTTATGAATGACAACTTTTTATGAAAAGTATAGAATTTTTCGGCATATAAGGAAGTCACAGCAAAAAATATTTATTTTTATTTACATTATGTAATAATTTAAAAGGAATTAGAGAAATTAACATACAGTTGTAGTTGGAAAAATATATATATTCGATTCGATATAAGTTATAATTTAGTAAATTATGTGGGAACCTCATTTTTCTAATATTTGCATTAATAATTGATTCATAGAACCAGACAGAGTTTGAAAGGTGACCGAGTCAGTTTTGTTCCAGAAACTTTTAATTGTGGTTTTTAGATCAGACTCGTTTCTGTATTGTCGCCTATTCTTATAAACATCTCGAGATAGAATTTCCGAAAGGTTTTCCAATGAATTCTGGTCTGCAATCCGAGTTGGCTATTTAAAAGGTTTTACATAGTTCGACTTCATCCAGGATTTTTTAAAGCACGAAAAATGCATTGCAGTGATGATGAAATAATGCATTGCGCATTGTCTTATTGAAATGCCCAATCTCCTGATTTATTTGAATGAGCAACCGCCAACAAACTAGCCAGCACGTCCTTTTATCAAAAATGTTTTCCTTCACCAATTATCTTCCCGCTAAAAAGATAATGAATAAGAAGTTCATGTCTCAGAATCCTACAACCCAATTGTACTGCTGTTTCCTGTAGAATATAGGATGTCTGGGATCCAGCTTCGCGAAGAGACCAAACACATAGGCATTTATGTGTCCTTTGGCATTAATGAGTAAAGTTTGAAGGAACATTTTTGGAGATTTTGAGAAGCTGGATAAAGGAGATAGACCTTGAAAGCTTGATCCTTCTTCATTGAAAACATTCTCTTCGCTTCTTTATTCTTAAAATGTGGAATTTATTTGGAATTTATTCTTAAATGTAAATCCCTTGATGAAACAAAAGCTCTGTTGCAGTCATCCCTTATTTAGTTTTTGAGGATTTCAAAACTCTATTATGAGAATCCCTTTTGAAAGTCCGAAAAAATAAATAGCCATGGAAATTCTTTGTTGAGCTTATACTTCGTTTTTAATGAATATCCCGAGTTTTTCCGGACGGCATGCAGGATTTGGGTATTTATCAACAGTTTGCAAAATATCTTTTGATAAATTGCTTTCTACTAAGGAGTACAATAATGGAGCGAATTTTTCAGAAGTTACGCCGAGTGATTTCAGAGCCATAAGAGCTGATTCTAAATTTTTCATAAACAGCATGAACCGGCAATGACCCTCCAATATTTCTAATAACCAGCCTTAGAAGTTCCCTTATATACATTTCAACCAACATATCTTCTTGACCAAATATGTTTTTCTTACTTTCGATAACCTTCGGGTTATTCTCAGCAGTCGGCTGCAAACGCATTTCTATTTCTCTTCCTTCCGATCCTTTTTCAGTAGACTAATTCAAATATTGGAATTTGTCCTCAAAAGCCGTACTCGATTCGTTATGAGTTTTTAAAAACTGACTCCAGGAACCAAGTCATTCGATTTAATCAATATTAATTTTTTTTATCTCAATTGACGGTAATATATACCATAATGGCACATCATCAAAGGTCTGAGAATTGCAAGATTCAACAGGATTATCTTTCATAACAGACATTTTTTTGGCATGTCGTGAGTGTAATTTGCAGAGTAACGCAGATACCAGGCAGTTTAAAATACAAACGAGCTTTAATCCAGTTTACTGAAAAAAATAAAGACATGCTGCTGTCTTGCAGCTCACACACTCAATGACAGCCATCCATTCGACTGACTACAGCTACTTCACTGACTGATAGCTTAAAAACACAAATGAACAATATATATAGATTGTAACAACCAATGAACTTAGACTAGTGCCGTAACTTCGGCTACGTCATGAAAATTAACCAACGAGATGCTTTCATTCAGTGACTGAACCAGTTCATTTGAATTCCAACATTTTTGAGTCTCAGAAACTTTACCTCATATTCAACCAGAACATTTATTTCTCTTTTTAAATCCGTTTCTTCGACTATATCTAAGATTAAATTAAAAATGCCATCATCCAGTGTCTTGAGCTTTTGGATTTATCTTCAATCATCGAAAATTGTGATTTTACCTCGTTATCATCGTAAAGCGTAAAAACAATCAACTAGAAAAAGGAGAAAAAATAAATTTTAAAATAAGTTTAACTTAAACTTTAAACAGAAACAACAAAATTTAAACAATAAGATTTAGACAATGTTTTAGTAGCTCGCAATTGCAGCAGTAGACAACAAACAGAAAACAATGGAAATCAAAATCATTCAAAGAAAGCAAAAAAAACAATGAAAACTACTCTGAGAGAATCGAATTAAACAAACAAGGAATCCATTCTAGTCCACTTTATCAAGGGCTAGGGACTATTTCGAAATGGATTCAAAATATTTTGGAAATTTTTCTGTAAGAAGCTGGCATTACGCCAAATATAGCTTCTCTTAGCCTGAAATTTTCCAACAAAAGACAAAGGAGATTAGTACCATGTAATAAACTTTATTTTAAAAATTAAAAAAGAAAACCAAACACATACAAAAAAAACGCTAATAAGATTGGTTTTAAAATGATCTGAAGATAAGACGAAACAATATCCCGGAAAGTCCAGAGCTCATATATACCAAACCGATGGTCAAATCCTTGACATTCGATGTACAAACGTCATTGACTGCCTTCTAGAATCAGTTCGGTGTTGTGAGCTCTAAGAACGGATGGACGGATCACGTAAAAGTCATTTAACTTGTGGCTTCTCTCCGATGATCAGGGGCGGAAGTTCTTTAAGGAATACCAGCTGCTAAATTGACGGATGGAGAAATCTCTGGAATCCCGATTTGGAGATAGCCATCTTACTCAGTTTTACAGGACTGAATTGAAGACAAGACGGCAGAAGCCAGGAGAATGTCTTCATGCATTGGCCGCAGATATGGAGAGACTAATGAACCTCGCCTATGCCGAGTGCTCTCAGGAAGTTCGGGACAGCCTAGCAGCCCAGAACTTCGTCGACGCGATCAGAGACGAAGATACTCAGCATCTAACGAGGTTGATGGATGCCAAAGACTTTAAATCAATTCTGGCATATAGCATGAAGTAGCCAAAACTGTTAACAAGACTTCCAGAAACGTCAGATCAATCGAGACGGCGAAAGATACCAGTAGAGAAAGAGATGACAAATTTGAATTTCTTCCAGCAGGATGGAAAAATTATTGAAAATTATTGTTGCTGGAAAGAAGAAAGTTTCTCGACGTAATCCGAACGTGACTTGCTAGAAGTGTAACATAAAGGGGCATGTACAGAGAGAGTGCCTGGCGATTATGCCCAACAAGGAAAACTAACTTCTGGCCTCTGGCAAGGCGAAGACTGCCTTTTATCGATAAAGCTCCTGAAGAAAGACTGAAAGTTTCCTCACTTAGAGAAGAGACAAATGGACTCTACTTGGAAGGATTGATTCGTGGTATCCCATGTTTGATGTTGGGGGACACAAGTGCAACTATAACTCTTTTAAGAACAGATTTAACACAGAATTTGAAGGAACAACTTATTACTACTCGTCTCATAGCATTTCTTTAAACACTGCTACTGGTGAGAAGGCAGGGATACACGGGAAGCTCTATGCATCAATTGAATGTGGATCGAGAAAAATTCAACACAGAGTCTACGTAGCTGACACCACCGATCCATGTATTCTCGGCCTGAATTTCCTTCAGAAATTTAACTTTGCAGTAGACCTGGAAAGGAAAGAGATATGGACGGGAGCAGAGGAAATTCCTTTGTTTCTAAGCAAGGGTAAAACATTCAAATTATGTCCTGTATAGGCAAAGAAGAATACTGTTTTACTAGCGAGATCAGAATAACTTTTTTAAGGAGTTCTCGAAGTTCCTGGACAAATCAGGTATACCGAAAAGGACGTTCCTAATAAAGCCTTACAAAAAGGTGTCCTTCTTGAAGTCACACTCGTTGATTTAAAAAGGGAAGCCATCCCCGTTCAAGTTCTGAATCTGGACAATAAACCCAAGACTGTGAGTAGTATGGCTTTGATGGCCTTTATATAAAAAGTGTACATAAATATTCCATCCAGGTTCCAGTTACGTATTGCTTCTCATTTGAAAAAGCTGATGCTACGTAAGATGATCCGACCTGAAACCAGGAAAAGATAGCTTAAAACTCACCGAGACAAGGACTTTGGCAATTTAAGTAGTCTTCTTAATTTGGCAATGTCTCTTTACATTTAAAAGACTGATGGCAGGCGGCTGATGTGGATCTTTCGTCTGAAGCCCTGCTTGTATTCTAGATGACACTATAATAGTAGCAAGAATATTTGAAGATTTTTTATCTAAACAATATTTAATAGAATTCAGAGACTACAAAAGCCAATCTTAAAATAAGTTCTAAAAATGCAGATTCTTCCGAAAAGAAGTCGTTTATCTTGGGCATTACTTAGCAAAGGAAGGTCATCGATCAATAAAATATCCCAACGCGTAGGCTGCTATGGTAAGACCACAAGCGATTAAAAAACTAGCACTTCCTGACAGGCAGGCAATTTTTTAAACAATGTCACCTCAAAGCTTCAGTTATATCAATCAACCTGATCCTCAGGTAGTGTCAGCAAAAGCCTGAACTCATTCTGGTTTCTTCTCTTTCGAGTTTACTCAGCGTCGAAGAAAGAAGGCGTTCCGTAGACAGTAGTTCAGTATGTTACATCCTAAGAATCACACCGCCATGTGCTCAGATCTTTCTTGTCGGAGAATCGAGGAATCTTGGCACAAATTATAGATACATCAAAATCAAATAAACAAAATATTTGAGTAGATCATGAAAATTACTATATTTCATTTATGACGGGATAAGTTAAATATAACTGTGCCAAGAATACCTGAAATGTGACACATCAAATGTTGGGTTTTGTCAAACTGATAGTTTGAACAAATTGGATTGTAAAGAAAAATAAATCAATTTCGAATCAAGCATTGTTCTGTGGAGATACAAAATGAAGAAGCAATTATTTTCTCAA